>JASAND010011128.1:0-66445 GCA_030248195.1 Trissonchulus latispiculum
AGAATTCCATACAGCGTAGCGTCCTATTGAGCCATCAGAAGTTGGTGTTAGTCCCATCGCTCGACATGACACGTACACAAACTTCGCCTCGCCTGATCGCTATGTGCAAGGCACAGTACCCCAATTTTCAGGACTTAGTTCTGATATATAGTGCTTTGATATCGCGTAAAATAATCTCCAGACCATTGCCTACTTTTCTGTGCGATACGATCAAAATGCGAAAAATTAGATTGTATTTGTGAGTCTATACGGGTGGAAGTTAGCTAACTTCTAATGAGCTGTGGTTTGCAAATGAACCAAACTTTGCGGCAATTAATACTCCAAGTATCTGTCTTAACTTTGGTATAAATGACGTGATTTCGTTAATCCCTGTGTTCACAGAGCTGGATTATATTATCGATATTGTCACTGTTATTTGGTAACCATTTCGAAGATGTGAGTCAATTGCTCCAAAGTACTGTAGCAGAATCGGCTGAAACTTTGCACATTTTACAGGCCAGTGAGTGCACCAAGATGTGCCGAAAGCTATGTCACCTAAACCTCGCTCCAATGTTTTATAAATGCTAGATTGAATTCTCCAAGTGTATGGATGGCGATCATCCAAAAAGCTCTAGAACAGTTTGTAAGCACGTTTACTGAACGAAGGAAGCATCATATCGAAAAACGATTCATATTCGGATTCAGCAGGTCAACCAACCTCTATAACCACCTTTTCGGCAAAATCGGAGACAAAAATTTTTTGACCCCATTTTTACTGCGCTTAGCTAGCTTTTCAGGCCTAAAAATAAGGTGTTACCAACGAAAGTTAGCTCTTTTTTCTTGAAAATCAAACCCTTGAAACTCACAAACAGTATGCCCCTATTAGAACTCAACCTTTGGTAAAAAGCTAGGGTAGGCCCGGGGCAGCTCAATCTAGAGGGAGAAATTCGAAATAGGCTTCTGAAGCCAACCCATTCTTAGGCGAGCTATTCCCCCCAGGCGTACCCCAATCCCAACCTAGGGTTCCAAGAGGTGGACAAAATTTGGAGGGAGGTATCCTAGAAGGGGAGAGAAAAAACCTCTCCCAACAGAACAACTCAAGGGGTGTCTGTGATTTTCCCCCCAGAGCCTCAAACGAGAGCGGCCATCCGCTAGTACCCCAAAATCACAGACTGACTGGAAACGGTGAATTTTGGTCTCACGTTAACTTTTCTTTGAGTCTTTTTGCAATCATCTTTTCGATGATTCGCTGCTTTCATGATTGCGTATTGTCATTGGTCGGTTTGAAAGGGAAGACCCAGCCTCCTTCTTTAGAATTTGCACCTGAGCTGTTTGTCACCGATCTCAAGTGGCCCAAAGTACCCTAACAGCCATGGCCCTAAAACTTTATGGCGTTTTTGTCTTCGAGGACCTTTGTCCTGGAGTTGATTTCTATAGATGAAATTTTGTTTGTCAAACAGACGCGCAGGCGAAAGAGAAGCCGATGAAAACTAGACTCAGCGAGAAAAGATTAGTGTCACTTTCTGTGACGTTAAAAGGAAGATTAGTTTTCACACATGCACAGACACTCAGGCTGCAGAGTACCCATTCACTCAAACTCAGAGGAGGGGAGAAACAGTGCAAGTCTTCACCAGTTTGCACACACTGTAAAGAGGGGAGCAACAGGGAAGTAGAAAAAGTGCCCCTCCTGACCTTTTTTATGCGTACAGGAAAGGGAGAAATCTCCGTTACAATTTCTATATTGAAAGGATCGCCTTATTGTTTTCACGTGAATAATTCTCGCACACATAAACTCAAGGAAAGAGAGATGACTGTGATTGAAGCGTATGAAGTAGTAATCCTATTAGACTCGTTAACGTTCGGGCATAGTAAACAGGTCCACAAATACCAAACAAGTTTCCTCACAACTGTACACTTGTTTCAAAATGACACAAACTTACGTATACATTGTACATACAAGATTAATAGAGTTGTCATAATTCAATTTTCGTTACACATTTATTGATAACGGTCAATTTCAAATTCACAAATTACTTTAATTTCTAGATTACTAAAATGTTAACTCGCAACAACCAGGTCAGGTATATTTTCACGCAACCCATTTTAACATTATCAATCCTATTTTGACTACCCCTCCTTAAGGTGTATATGTCGTAGTAAATTTTGTGTTCAGTAAATACTGTATTTCCTGGCCGATTTTAGTAAGTACTTTCTTTAAACTTCCTATCTTTACACGTAAATACCATTAAAACATCATTTTTTCAAAATCATTTTTTAACATATATATACATAACAATACAAAGTCAGAACTAATACTAACTGAGGATGGACACTTCGAATTTAGCACTTTATCGTATTTGATAAACACACTTTGATACATTGTATACGATCAAGAGTACATAATAGAATAAGAGTATGAAACTCTTACGCTACTATGTATTAAACGATTGTGAGACACTTCGCACACTATTGTTCTCTTTGGGCACTTGACCTTAGATTTAAATATTAGGAAAGGGTTTAACTGTAATGTTGAAAGAGGGGGCAATAGTTACAAAAATAGAAGTATTTTAGTGCGTTTATTGTATATTTGTTACTTTTTATCTTCGTTAAACTTTTATAAAATATTAATAATATACAAGTGTTAATTCATAAATGAAAAATAAATTTGCCACTAATTTAAATTACAAAATTGTCTTTATTTTTCTTATAAGAAGATGATTTAAAAGCAGAAAAAGTTTGCATACAAAACCTATAGTTTCAAATTGACACTAGCCAAAAATGGTACTTTTCAGTGTTAACATTTCTTTAGAAGTTTGGAGAAACAGTTGAAAACTTTAATGGTTGCCGCTTTATCCTCCGCCCAGAAAGCTAACTTTAAGGGGGGGGGGGGGCTACGAACGGGTTGGCACAACATCGTCGGAGAGAGCTACTTTCCCGCCCAACGTTAGCCAACATATCAAAGTAAAAAAGTTTAGGGTGGGCAACAATATATCTCATATACACCGTTTTTGGCAGGACGCCAAAGTCGAAATTTTGGTGCGAAAAATGGGATTTTTCAAAAAGGGTTTTTCAGCTCTGGTGAATTAAGGGTTCGACCGATTCTGTAACTTTCAGCCATAAATGTTAACTGTTACTAGTGCTAAATATTAAAAGTATTCCGGCTTTCGAGCGTTGCTTCCTTCTTTAGTTATAACAGCTCAAAGTTTGAAATTTTGCAAAAAGTTGCGAGGTGACCGTGCGCCATTTTCGATCTAAAAAAATTGGCAGCCCCTAGCCTACCCTAGCTTTTTACCAGTTATTAGGCTCTAATAGGGGCATACTGTTTGTGAGTTTCAAGGGCTTTGATTTTCTGGTTAGTGTGCTAGCCAACTTTTCGTTAAGAAATAACCCTTATTTTTAGGCCTGAAAAGCTAGCTAAGCGCAGTAAAAATGGGGTCAAAAAATTTTTTGTCTCCGATTTTGCCGAAAAGGTGGTTATAGAGGTTGGTTGACCTGCTGAATCCGAATATGAAATCCGTTTTTCGATATGACGCTTCCTTCGTTCAGTATGTGCTTACAACTGTCTTAGAGCTTTTTGGAGCGATCGCCATCCATACTTCGAGAATTCAATCTAGCATTTATAAACATTGGAGCGAGGTTTAGTGACATAGCTTTCGGCACATCTTGGTGCACTCACTGGCCTGTAATGTGCAAAGTTTCAGCCGATTCTGCCACAGTACTTTGGAGCAATTGACTCACATCTTCGAAATGGCGCCAAATAACAGCGACAATATCGATAATATAATCCAGCTCTGTGAACACAGGGATTAACGAAATCACGTCATTTATACCAAAGTTAAGACAGATACTTGGAGTATTAATTGCCGCAAAGTTTGGTTCATTTGGTAAACCACAGCTCATTAGAAGTTAGTTAACCTCCACCCGTATAGACCTACAACACCCAATTTTTCACATTTTGATCGTATCGCACAGAAAAGTAGGCAATGGTCTGGAGATTATTTTACGCGATATCAAAGCACTATATATCAGAACTAAGTCCTGAAAAATTGGGTACTGTGCCTTGCACATAGCGATCAGGGCGAGGCGAAGTTTGTGTACGTGTCATGTCGAGCTTTGGACTAATAACACCAACTTCTGATGGCTCCACAGGACGCTACGCTGTATGGAATTCTTTCAAACTTTAAACTATTTTACACTTAACCTAATACTATTATGTGGCAAAAGACTAGCTAGCTTTTCCAACATCGAACTTTTAGTGAAATTCGTAGCCCCCCCCCCTTAAGTACCCCACAACAGGTTAGTTCATGCACGCTAAGCTAACCAGATCTAGCTGACAACTGTTTATTTAGCCTTAGCTTAAAGCTATTAAAAGCACTATGCAAGCTAAGACTGACTGACCAGTTGTCACCTACATCCGGTTAGCTTAGCGTGCACGAACTAACCTGTTGTGGGGTACTTAAGGTTAGCTTTCTGCGCAGAGAATTTTGACGTATCAGGCTGTTCCCCACACAGAGATGGGACGGTGTCACAGTCAACGTCAATAGCTGTATAGTCGTCCTTCCGCACTTCATATGCAGACTTTGAGAGAAACACTTGAATCGTGTTACTATGATAGGGCTCTCGTTTCCTTTCTATGGTGTCTCTCAGCTTCTTCACCAGATTATAGACTGCCGCATTAGTGACTGCCAGAATCACAATTTTCTGCCGACAGCCTCGAGTCAAGAAGCTGCAAATGATGTCACAAATGACAGTACTGTTTCCAGCGCCGGCCACACCACACAGAACGTAGTGGAATACATTGTGCGGTTCCAAGCGTCGAATTTGGGCCATGGCAGTTTCGTTGGCGTCGTATTCGTGCATGCAGTGGCAGCGTTCACCATACTGAGCACCGCAATGACTAGCGGCAAGCTTCTTCTTGGCTGGTGGTCTTTTTGGCTGTTCAGGTGATCGCGTAAACAAATCAGACAGCAGCATCACCAGACGTCTGCCATTTGAGTACATAGTCTGATGGATGTAGTTGGCTTTGCGGCATCTGGCCTCCAGCTGTGGCTGTCTGTTTCGCAGTTCAACTAGGACGCCATTCAAATCAGACTCCCAAGTCTTCATTGGAAATGTCCAACAGTCTTAGATCGTCATCAGTAGGCGATTCTCCTTGTTTCAGCTGCTTCAATACAGCCGCGGTGACATTCTTTCGCTTGATAGTGTCATTGTTGCGACTGCCACTTATTGAATGACTTGGCGCCGCATAAGCAACAACGGCCTCACACAGTGTGTTGAGGAATTTTCCAGCAGCCACGTAATTCTGGCTGGTGTAGAGAGAAAACTGCAGCCGATCAAACGAGTATCTGTCCAGTATGGTGGTTAGCTCGTTCATATCCGTGAACTCCACCCTGATAGTCCCGCTGTCAGGCTTAGAGAAAGTTAAATCTTCCCGGCTAAATTCAATCGTCGTCCCTTAGCCTGAAGGCATGGTCCCCCGCGCGATCAGCTTCTCTGGAACCTTTCCTAACGGGTCCAATGTTAGTCCTGCCAAATTCGGAATCTTCTGGATGGTCATTTCAGTTAACGACATGTCTAAAATCACGTAGGGCAGTGGGGACAAGCGAGGATTGCTACAGGCATAGAAAGCGGCAACCTGCAGCAGCCAACTGCCAACATTAGCAGCAGTGGGTTTGTTCACAAAAAGTACTTAAACGGCTTAACTTAAACGAAGTGGTTTTTGTGAAACCAACCTCCACTTAAAAGACTTAAACGACTTAAACTACTTAGCGTAAGTCGTTTAAGTAGACCACCTTTCACAAAATACTATAGTCTAGCAAACTTAAACTGGACCAAAAGAGTGAATTTTGTGGAGAGTTTACTATTCAAGTTAAGTATGACAATGTAAAGATTTTCTGAAAGCTCAGAAATCAGAGATTTCAAAAATTTTAAAAAATTCTAAAATTTTATAATTTCAAATTTCAGAAATTTTAGAAACTGTAGGAAAAGAAAAAATAAACGAAAAGTAGTCGAGTTTGGTATCAAATGAAAGGTCTCGTTCAGGAGAACGCGAATATGTATCAATTATGCGGATTTGGGGCGGCACGTGGTTCCAGCGGGCCCATATCCCGAAAAACAAAAGTTGCTCCAATCGCTACAAACTTGGGCTCATTTGAAAGCCCTCATCACGCTGAGTGAAAGTTATAATTGGGTCATCGCTCAAAAATGCTGTCTGCGAAAGTTATTCCTCTTTAAACACCAAAAATAGGTAGTTTTAACACTTTTCGAGGGTTTAATCCAGGCTTGCGAAAGCTGTGGGCTGAATCAAGTCAAGCCAGTGCGTACATTTTGCGTTTCATCATTATACACAACTACGCAAAAATTGCAGCTTTGGATCTTCATGACTGTGTAAGATAAGCTGATTTAAACAAACTTCAAAGAAGCCGCCGTGTCGGTTCCTTTGAAGTTTGTTTAAATTAGCATATCTTACGCGTAGCATGAAGATCAAGCTGCAATTTTTACGTAGTTGTGTATAATGATGAGACGCAAAATGTAGTGCACTGGCTTGACTTGATTCAGCTCACAGCTTTCGTTAGCCTGGATTAAACCCTCCAAGTGTCCAAACAGCCCATTTTTGGGGTTTAAAGAGGGATAACTTTCACAGACAGCATTTTTGAGCGATGACCCAATTATAACTTTCACTCAGCGTGATGAGAGCTTTCAAATGAGCCCAAGTTTGTAACGATTGGAGCAACTTTTGTTTTTCGGGATATGGGCCCGCTGGAACCACGTGCCGCCCCAAATCCGCATAATTGATACATATTCGCGTTCTCCTGAACGAGACCTTTCATTTGATGCCAAACTCGACTATTTACTTTTTCTTTTCCTACAGTTTCTAAAATTCCTGAAATTTGAAATTCTAAAATTTTAGAATTTTTTAAAAATTTTGAAGTCTCTGATTTCTGAGCTTTCAGAAAATATATACATTGTCATACTTAACTTGAATAATAACCTCTCCACAAAATTTACTCTTTTGGTCCAGTTTAAGTTTGCTAGACTATAGCTACTTAAACTTTAAGTAAAGTGGCGTTTCACAAATACAGGTCTACTTAAAGATTCAGCGGCTTAAACTTTAAGCCGTTTAAAGTAAAACTGTTTTCATAAAAACTACTCAGTTTAAGTAGTTTAAGTAGACCGCTTAAACGCAGTCCAAAAACAGCTACTTTTAAGCCACGTGATTTACGGAGCTTAAACGACTTAAAGGAAAGAATGCACGTTTGAATGGCCATTTTAAAAGCTTCATAACTTCCGCAATTTTGGGAGTTAATAGGTCATTCATATATCATTCGAAAGTTCATAAGGAGCACATTATGTCAAAACAACTGTATTTGGTTTTGAAAAATAAGTAATGTATAAAAATGGTACTTGACCTGAGATAGCTAATCTTTTGGAGATGTTAAATTAAAATTAGCAGTTATCCATTGACATGGTAACCCTTTTGACGATTTTATAACTTTAAATAAGTAATTCTCCGTTGGACGGGGAAACTTTGTCGAACATTTGGACATATAATTCTTTTACGCCAGTATATTACAGCAAATACGTATAGATTATCACATGTCATCATAAACCAGCTTGTAAATTTCAGCACTGGTGCTTGCAAGAGTTTCCTCTGTAGCTGAAAAGAATATGTCGCATGATCAAATACTGCAAAATAGTTGTTGAAATAAAGAAATTTAATGTAAATATATTATATATAGCAGCTTGCTAAAGCCAAAAAACTTCGAGTTTTCGAGTCAAAAAAACTTCGAGTTTAGTTTAGGTTATCAAAACCTAGGTTATAGCTACTCTCTAGTGTCGTCGATGACCGCTGACCGATGTAAGCAATTCTAACTACATTCTTTCAGCTCTCATGGCAGGCTGGGAAAAATAAATTTATATATTTAATGCTCCAGTCGCGATTAAAGTTTAATATTGAATCTTAGTTGTCATCCAACTCCAGCGTTTTCAGAGAAAAATGTAAATTTCTTTTTTTTTTGAGAAGGGCCCAGCAACAGCGGCACACAATGTGGTCATTATGTTGCTGCTCTCCGCAGACCGTGTAAAAATACGGACAAGAAGCGGAGAAGCGAAGGTCAAGGACAGAAACATGACCCCCAAGCCAGTCAGACGTACGGTTATTTCAGTTGCACCCAGGTCAACAGTGGTTGTCTAGCCAACCACCACTGACCCCCGCATGTCAAGCACAACTAGGATGGATGAAAACTACCATAGCTTGCTCGACAGCTTGAGGAATTAAAAACTAAATGGCTGCAGAAAGGGATTCGGAAGGGAATGGCGAGCACTCAGATAGGATAGAGATGAAAAGTCCGTATTTAGAATTTCAAAGAAATGCATCCAACATGAATAATTTACAATTTAGACTAAGTTTCTGAGTTTGGTTAACTATTGGTATCGGAAAATATTTCACTTCATCGCTTCGCATTCCAGCTTAGCTGTTCCTTTCAAGAAAACATAGACGATTCCTACTTAATCAGTAAACAGCAGCTTAAATAAATTAAGCGGACTTAGCGTGTGTGTGTGTGTGTGATATTCCATGATGACTCCTTTTCCATGTTCAACAAATTGTTATTAAACTTCCGTTACCACGACCACAGTCCTCCTAGATCATGGGAGAAACACTCCTGTTAGTGTTAGTGTTATATTCCTTGTCCTGTGGTTCGACCGCCATATTCCATTAATTTAAAGCTTGAATAACCTGTCAAATAAAAGAGTGTTATACCGACATGACATACACATGCACGACAGGATGTTGCCTACTGTAACGTAAGCTTTGCTGTTTTGGATTTCAAGTAGGAAATAGAACATGATACTTAACTATCAGCTGAGGTGACTAAAGTTATAAAGCAAGTTTTGTTGCCGGCAATTTTTACAAATATGGAAAGCCAGGAACAACTTCAAAATAATTTAAATTAATAAACCAGATCAGAATCGCTCAATTTATGATGCACAGTGCTGAGAGTTTAACAAATTTACATTTTTCTAATATTAAACAGAATATGTATTGAAGAACTTATCTTTGAACCGTAAATTTGTCTGATTTTCGTCAAAATTTTCTGTTTGTGGCGTTTAAGTGTAGTTCAGTAGTGTAGCCTTTGGGTTGTTTTAAGTTTGGGCGTTTTTTCCTGAACAGAAAACCGAAACGCAAAATCCTGAAAAGTAGCCACAGGCATTTTTCCAAAATGAGTGTGTAAAAGCCACTTTCGAATTGTTTGAATGAGTTGTTATTAATCTGTGTTCAAAACAATCTGGTTTTGATTTTCCAAATTTCATATTTTCGGAGCTGTGCCTGTACAGAGGTGCCGCGGCGCAGAGATCGCTCCATTGGGCATAACACGTCCTATAGGACTACAAATGTAGACAATGTTTGACCAACGGACCAGCGCTGATGGGTGACTATCTCAGGTGACGCTGCCAGCTTTTGCCACCCTTCCGAAACAACAACCTGCGTGAGCGATATAGGATTCTAGTAGGTTTCTTCTTGATGATCGTCCTAAACCTAGCTAGCATGTTGACCCCCGGTGTTTCTTTGCAAATTATTTAGAACCTTGAAATTTTTGAAAAGCGTCACCTGAGACACCCACCCGCTGATGAAGCTGTCGAAATCTTGCACTACCTGACTTTTCGAATCGTCAGTTTTAGACAAAGTAAATTAATTTTCGCAGTTATCTCCTAAACCGTAGTGACTTAAGGCCAGTTTACACCACCAAACTTTCGCCAAACCAAACCTTGGCCAAACTCAAGTTTGGTGCAAAAAGTTTGGCAAATTTTGTGTTTACACTACCAAACTTCGTTTGACCAAACTTCCTCCAAACTTTCACCAAACTTTAGGAGGGAACCAATGAAATTAAAGAGAATATGAGCGCCAACTGAAACTTATTTAAACAGTTTCTTCCAGATTGTCGATATTAAAATGGTTCTTTCATAGGTGGCCTGAGTTTAGAGACTTCCCCATTCACAGATGTTTTTCTGGTAATTTTAAAGCAAATTGTAAACGATTGGAACATTAAAAGGTTTAATTAACACTGGTTCTATTGACTGGTAAAAGTGACAGTCAAGTGGCAAAATATAAACTTGGTCCTAGCAAAATTTTAGTACAATACTTCCTTTTCTAATTTTTAATAGTTCTTATTCAATTTTCCATTTAATATTTCCAATACTGCTTTCCAATGCATTACATACTTTAATTCTGAAGACTGGAAACCGTCTTTTTAAATCCCTCGGAAATAACACAAATAAATAGTACAAAAACAAAAAGGTGACGAAGGGCGGAAACAAATGCATTAAGAATATCTATGCAAGTGTATATACATAGCACAGACACAGGCATGTGACTTTTTGGTGGATTCTTATTGGTCAGTTTCACCAAACGTTTGGTGAAATTTGCTATGGGACCAAACTTAGTTTGGCAGTTTGGTGGTAGTTTGGTGGAAGTTTGGTGGACGTTTGGTGTATGTTTACACCATCAGACTTCCACCAAACTTTTGCCAAACTTGAGTTTGGTCAAGGTTTGGTTTGGCGAAAGTTTGGTGGTGTAAACTGGCCTTTACTTTGAAGAGTAAAGTTTGGTCATAATGACTGCAAGTTGGTCCTGTAGAGTGATCACAGCACAAGTTATGGCGGATAAACACCAATTTCTACAATACTCATATTCTCAAGCGACTTTTCTGAAATGTTTTCCTGCCCAAATGTGGTTACTGCAAAAGTTTCAATGAATTTCAACGACAAATTAGCTTTTCTAGTCAAAAATATGGTAACCCGAACCAGAACATCAATAAATTTGAACTCGATCAAAGCAATCTGAAGCCAGCTTTACTAACCAGGAACAGCCCTAGTTTGATGGTATACTAACATTCCTTTCATTAAAAGTCGGCTTAAACGACTTAACTTAAACGACTTAAACTTAAACTTCTTAAAAATTCGTTTCATAAAAATTTACATAAACGACTTAAATTAAGTAGTTTAAGTTAAGCTGTGTAAGCCATTAAGTCGTTTAAGTAGTTTAAGTATTTTAAGCCGTTTATTTATAAAACAAATTTTTTTTAAGAAGTTTAAGTAGTTTAAGTTAAGTCGTTTAAGGTGCTGGTATCGCTTTGTGTAAATTTGACCCTATAGGCTTTAATTCTTTATAAAAGTGGATGAAACTTTCCAAATATACTATTTCGGTGCTCTTTAACATTCTGGGACCAGTCCCGCATTTTCAGGTGCAAAGATAAGAAAGTTTTGGTTTTTGCCATTATTCTCTCAGCACATAGTCGAGACACCAGATTGGCAGGTATGGCTGGAAAGAGGGCATAAAAATGAACATTTTTGCTTTTACAACTTTTGAGCTATCTCTAGTGGTTAAGTCAGTATAAGCAAAAAACGGTTTTTGGGGTCCAAAAATGGCCGTTTTCGAGAAAATCAGTTTTTTCAAAATTACTGCCAAATCGTGCGGACAATTTTGGTTTATTTATACTCGATCGATACACAGTCTCATTGCACATTTTATCAATGCCTATTAGCCGGAGTTTGCTGCTCTAAGCTAGAGATTTGGTCGAAAAACCATTTTGGCAAAACTGCGATTATTTTGTTTTGAACATCGATTTCTCAAAAACTACCCAATGGATTCGCGTAATTTTTGGCAGAATGAGAATTCGCACTATTGCGGAGGGACATTTTTCTTGGTTTGAGCTAAAACATCTCCAGTTGCGAGAAAACTCAATGCAAAGTTGCGAAATTTCGTGTCACCGCACATGTAATGGATTTTCTTGAACGTTAAGACGTGCTGAGCCAAATCCAAAAAAATGTCCCTCGGCCCACATGTCCTTTATAGGACAGCACAAGAAAAAATTTTGGCCGATTCCACAGTTTTGAGAAATCGATGTTCAAAAATTTTTGGTCTATATTCAGCCTGTCAGATGTCAGTATGTCAGAAAATTTTAGCTATTTTTCCCGGATTTTTACTAGTTTCGTACTCTCATGAGAATTTGCAGATTATAAGCTTTAAAATGATGTATAAAGCTCTTTCCAACTCACAAAATTGCGAAAGTTATGGCATTTCAAAAAATACGCACAAAAGCACTGCACAAAACGATACCAGCACCTTAAGTTTTTTGTGAACATACCCAGTGATCACGGTATCCGCAGAACACTCTGGGGGACACAGCTGGAACGCAAACAGTAGCAGGGTTGCTGGATCCAAATTGCTTTCAGTAACAGCCACTGTGATACCAAACTTTAGGATTTTCGCCTTAACATTGGAGGTCAAGAGCTGCCATTGTTGATTTGAATCAACTTCAAATTGGCAAAAGTGTTGTGGCATTTCAAAGGAGCTCTTGAATAGTGGCGGAGTGATAGGATTTCTGACCTCCTGTCTGACCATAGACGCCTGTTCCGTCATCTTCGTCGCCACTGTTTCAGAATCGTCTCCTGTGAACTCCAGCGCCTCGTCTTCATCAAGCTCTGCAGACAATTCAGTTTTCTTGACAGCGTAGGAGTCACAATTGTACTTGATGGCGTCAGCTCCAGTGCCTACAGATAGCAGTCCACGCTTGCTTCTGTTGGCAATTGCTGCACGATATTCGTAACAGTCTGTTGCCACAAAGCAAACAGGGACAATCAATGACTCGCTAACATTGAATGTAGAAAGGCGGCGGGGAAGCTCGTCCCAACTCCTCTTAGGAGTCAGGTTTATGCTGCAGACAATTTCCACAGACTGGACAAAGCCACCAATCTTTTCCACAGAAAATTTCAGAGGGACATAGAAAATGGTGTTTGGCTGAACTCGGCTTTGGCTTGGATGACAATTAGCTACCGGTCGAGCACCAGCAACGTAGTTGACAGTGGCCAGACGATGCCGACTGATTTGCCAGGAGGCCACATCTTCACAGTTGATGTTGTACATTTTGTGGATTTCAAGAAGGATTCGTATCATGGCAGGCATGCTTGGGGTTAAAGTCACTTGAGGCTGGACACCGCTGATATGCAGGAACTATCTTCTTCCCCTCAGCCCCAGGCAAGAAAACAGTTCACATGCTTTCAGTACAGAGCAATCTGGGATCATGGGTCTTTGAATATGCAGAATTATCAGGCAAAGCAATACAGAGCCGCCCCATGACTTCACTCGTATCCAGTTCGTTATCGCCTGAAAGATATAGTCGGATTCCCGTTTTCACAACCATCTGGTTATCGTCAGTCAGCTGAACCGACATCCTTTCTGGCAAAGCATCAACTTCGCGGACAGTGGTTTCCAAATCTTCACCAATGTGCAGGCTAGGGGGCAGTGTCAGATGTAACATGTGGGAATCACTGCCATAATGCTGAAACTGCACTTCCGTATTGCATTTAATGTACACTCCGTAAATGATACAACCGTTCTTCATGGTCATGATAGCCCGCTTTCTCTCACAAAGCATCTGTATTCCGTCAAGATACTTATCAACAGTACTGACGCTAGCTATGTAGCACTCCGTAACCACCACAACCTTTAGCAACAGTTTTATCAGTCTGAATATACGCCAGCCGGCCAGTTGTTGATGCTCATTGTCATCGTCGGACCGTAGACTTCTCTCCCCCAACACCTGGACTGTTGGCTGGCTCAGGTTAAGGATAGAGAATGTGGGATCCCTACTGACTCGCTGGCCAGGAAGCAACAGGTCCATCCACGACTGGTCTAATTCCACTGAATTAGTAGGAATTAGACGAGTCTGCTGAATTAAGTCTGTAGGATATCGAAGATAGATATTCAGGTTCTGCAGATCCAGAGCGTTATAAATGACCGATGAATTCCATGTTCCCTTTAGGGCTGAGATGGAGGCCGTCCGGATCTAGATACTGGGAACGGAGGGATTCAGGAAACACTGTGTAGATCACAGAACAGAGCTGACAGTTGACCAAAAAGTGATCAAACAGGCGACATATAGTTGATCACATCAGGATGGGCACCCCGTTGTTCGTTGTTGACGAATACAGGAGGGACCCACCAAATGTTCACAAATGCTGGACTGACGTGATGCGTAAAGTCGGACAGCATTGCGATAGCGAAGCTCCATAGCATTGGACCCAGCGACAGCAGCATCAATGCAGTCATTGACACCGATGATCATCACAATACCTGCAACAAGACAACATTCAAGAATATAATTAACAATTTGTTAATGCAATATCATCTTGTAATGCTCAAAGCGGTCCCACTCTGACATCCTATACACTTTGAAATTCCTATACTACTGGGTTCCTATCCAACTGTTAAACGTTGTAGGATCACAGGCAGCCGCGTGTCAGCCCGTTATACAACATTCCAACCAGTCATCGTTCGCACATAATTAACCTCCACTATTTCGACAAGAAAATAAGGGCAGCGTGTGGTCACAAACTAAGGCTCTACAAGGGCGCCTACATCGCTACCTACATAGCGACAGTATTCATTCAAGGTCGTATTCCTCTTTCTATCCCGTGAGCAACACTCACACTCATTCGCGTTTTAACCAGTAGCAAAACTTTAAATGACGCTTTCTGTTTGAGTTTGAATATGCCTTCCCCTGAACAGTAATGTAAAGTTGGAAGTGCGCTGGCTTAGCAAACTTTACGGGCGGGAAACTGTGCACAAGGAGAACGTCGAAATTGGAGGAGTTCCAGTGAGTTCCACCTATGAGAACCTCGCCAAAGTAGCGAACCGCCAATCTTACCGAACGGAGATAAACCACCCATGAAGAGCAAAGACTCAAATAAGGATGAAACTACCCCAAATTTGCTAAAATTTACACACTTAGAAAGTCTATCTACCTACCCAAAATTTCTAGAAAAACCTTACCTACCGATTACACCAGCTAATACAAAAACCTAACTGGAATGGCGCCCTAAAATGGTCCGAAAAGAGACCACAGTTACTTGAATAATTGTGCTTGACAATGGGGGGGGGACAGAAAAGACAATGGGAACTTTTTAGGGGACCGAAAAGAGCGTACAGAACAGTGTAAAAACGAGTACAAGAACAGAAAAATTACGAGAGCAAAAATTTACAAGCGACCACCACGGGCAGAGACAAAAACAAAACTGAATCCAGACAGACGTAGGCAGACCAAAAACTAGTCTAGACATGTGCTGGGAGAATTTGATTGGATAAATTAGGGACCATGTTTTGAAGAGAGAAACGGATGGAAATTTCCAGCACAAATATACGTCCATACAACGCCACCTAGTGACTAGGATGGCTAATACTCATATGCATTAATTCGACAAAAGAACATTAGCAATTTCAGCCAGAATTTCAAAACAACTTCAGAATAAATTTCGCACATTATAACTCACTCAATACACTCATAAAATATCTTTTCAAACATAATTTTACTTCAAACAAATTCAACCAACTCATTTATTAAACATTTAACTATTTGTGACTATTTGTGTTCCTAATCATTGTTTTATTTTTTATCGAATGTTATTGCATTTTGACGACGGTTATTTTTATCATCAGAATGTATTTGTTTGTTCCTTATGAATAAGCATTTATAATCATAACTTTTGGATTATCCTGTATCAAAAATGTGTTTGCATTTGACAAAGGTTACCGTTCTAACCATAATGCATAATGTGTTTGCTTTTTCGCTGTATACTAAACGAAATACTGATTAGCCGTAGGTCTAAAACTAGTCGAGTAAGTTGGCTCAACTTCTGTTAAATATCATAGCGAAATGATAATTAATATATATAATTAAAATTAAATTATAGGTAAGCTCTAAACTACAAAATTATTATTACTCAGCTATTACATTAAATATAAAAATAAGCAGTAATCATTTGCCTTAGCGTCCAGCTGATGGAAAATTGAACAAGATTACGAGAACAAGTTCAAATAATCAGAAGTGTCGGACTGAGAGGATTTTGAGAACTGAGAGACCTGAGTCGAATGCCAAAGGTTCTGCGGGCTTTGCCCTATTTTTGACAAGGCACGCTTTCTGCTGTAATTCTCTTCTACAATTTGGAAAAAGTCCGGTTTTTAATTGACGGAAAGCTGAAATTAACACGGATGACTGAAGCAGCTAGGCTACGATGCATCCATACCCTAACTTTTTCACAACCGAATAATCAATCTTGACACATTCAAAGGGGCAATACAGGCATGACTCATTCTGTTTCACAGGTGACTGGTCAGGCACAGAAAGTTATTTACGGTGACTTACTGAAGTGTTGAGACATTAAACGAATGAGTAACAAAACCAAAAAATCAACCAAAACAAACCAATTAATCTTGCGGGTGTACCATCACTTAGCATCAGCATAGCATCACTGCAGCACTCAAGCATAACTAATCCCACAAATAGGTTATTTGCTGTAGTATAAATTGAGCCTGAAAGAACCCTATTTACGGTAAAACCACTGTACACGTGTAAGTTATTTTTCTACAATTTCTCTGTTGATCGATTTTTTCTTTCAGCTTGCTTTCTTTTCCGAAAAACTTTTCAAATAGTGCCAGGCCCATTAAATGACAATGTGTTTTAATTGTAATTAGTGCGAACACATTTTTTAGAAACGCATTTCTATTACTGTACCTCAGCAATGATCTCCATTCCACTTTTGCACAGTGGTTTATTTTATACATTTACAAAGACTGAAGTCACCGTGCAAACCAAATAGATAACCAATCACAACCATTCACAAACATGTATCGTTATCAGTTGACTGAATGGCGTTGGTGATTTATTGGTGGGAAATACTTCATTCAACAGCTTCCTTTGTTACTAAAGTTTTTAATCATTGCCGACGTCATTTTCAAACAACTTTTCAGGTGATTATTTCTCTGCTATCTGAAAAACTTTTCGAACAGGGGCAATTTTCAGTGACACTGTTTTAGTGTGTACACATTTTTAAAAGCTTTTTAAGGTTCTGTGTCTTAAGGATGTCAAAATGCTGCCGTATGATGCATGCGCATGCTATAAATTTTCAAAAATTTGTCCTTGTTTCAAAAGGATGTTGAGGAATTAGGTTCTCTGCTTCGCAGGCTATTTGCGTCGTGGCGTCAATATTCTGACATCGTTGGAATCAGCAAAGACGGCATATTTAGCGTGATTCATCTAGTTCAAGTTTGCAGTTTCTTTTTACTAAGTAACTGAAGCAGTAGGACAACCATCAAATGAACACCATACAACTCTTTTATTTACGATAGAACCACTATACACGTGTAAGGAATTAGACAATCCAAAAGTAGCATCGTACGTCTATATGACCGCGAAATGTAAATAATTTGTCCATGACTTGGTGTAATGAGGCGGCGTGACGTCAGTCCTCTAAAAATATTTATGTATGCGTGTGAATTTATTTTAGGACGAGATTATGTTAGAAATGGTATTTTGAAGAGTGAATTGTAATGTATATAATTGATATTGAAAGTGTGTTTTAAAATAAGTGAAATTATTGTGCGAAACTCACGTGTGAAAGTCTTATGCTTGAGTTTTTGTGTGCTTATGTGTAAATTACGTATATGTGTGTCAGCCAGCCTAGCCAATAGGTGGCGCTGTTGAGACGTCTATTTTTGTGAGATGCCTCTCCCAGCATCTAGTCTGTCAAGGGGGTCTCAAAATGGACCAATCAAATCTTTCCACGCTGTCTAAAACTAGTTCTTCTTTAGACTTCTCAAAATTCATTCAGTCTGGTGTCGTCCTTCAACGCGTGCGGTCGTGTGTTTTTCTATCTGCGTCCCCTTATTCCTTATATTAGTTGTGTTTTATTCCGCCCTTATTTGCTGTGCTTCTTTATTGGTTGCATCAAATGTCTAAAGCGTTTACCCCTTTAGACTTCTAGTCGCTCCAGGTTAACCCTGTCGAGCTAGACTTGTCCTATTTAATTTATTCTGTATTCATTCTTCTACATTTATGATGCTTGTCTTCTCCTGATGTTTTTAAAATCTATTTCCAGTATTGAGGTTCTCTCTTTCATAGTTAGGTTATTTTTTTTGTAGTTCTCTCATAGTAGCTCTTGTATTTTATTGAGAAAATCTAGTAGTTCTATTTTGTGTTTGGCTTGTGTATTTGTTCAGAGTATTTGTCTTTCTTACACTGTATTATTTACTTAAATTTTTGTACGCTATTTTCGGGGTTCGCCCCAATTATCAAGCATAATTTTCAAGTAAATGTGGTCTCTTTTTAGACCATTTTAGGGTGTCTTATTTAGTTTAGGTTTTTGTATTAGAATTGTATAGTCGGTAAGTAGGGTTTTTCTAAGTATTTAGTGGGTAGGTAGTTAGTTTATTTAAGCGTGTATTT
This sequence comes from Trissonchulus latispiculum, assembly GCA_030248195.1. Classification (NCBI taxonomy): domain Eukaryota; kingdom Metazoa; phylum Nematoda; class Enoplea; order Enoplida; family Ironidae; genus Trissonchulus; species Trissonchulus latispiculum. The sequence goes on from JASAND010011128.1 coordinate 18,261, forward strand.
TTCAGCAAATTTGGGGTAGGTTCTAAATTGAGTCTTTGCTCTTCATCGGTGGTTAAACTCCATTCGGTAGGATTCACTTAGGTTTGTTGGCGAGGTTAGTTAGGTCGACTGGAACTACATCTCCTCCAGGTTCGACGTTCTCCTTGTGCACAGTTTCCCACTCGTAAAGTTTGGTTGTTTGCACACTTCCAACTTTACATTGGAATTAGTTTCGGTATTTCGCACGCTATTTGCGTCGATGCGTCAATATTCTGACATCGTTGAATTCAAGTCTTTTCGTTCAGCTTGGTTTCTCCTCTACAAAACTTCAAATAGTACCTGTTTCTAATGAAGTGTAAGAAATTAGATTAATCCAAATGATGGTGTAGTACGTCTATATGGCCGCGAAATGTAAATAATTTGTCCATGACTTGAAAAAGAGTTTTAGCGCCATACAGACGTGCTATACTACTTGAGATGAATATACAATTATAGTCTAGCAAACTTACTGGACTGAAAAGAGTGAATTTTGTGAAAGTTTATTCAAATTGAATCTGGCAATGTATATATTTATTGAGACCTCAGAAATCAATTTTTGAAAAAATTTCAAATATTTCTTGCGTCTTTTCAAATTTTCCTCTCAAATGTGCATCGTTATCAGTTGAGCTGAAAGGTATTGGTGATGTAAATTCGGCATTTAACAGTATCCTTTGTTACGAAAAACTTTTTAAACCCTGTTTTACGTTATTTTTCAAGAATTTTTCGTTTGATAGATTTTTTCTTTCAGCTGGCTTTCTTCTCTGCAAAGCTTTTCAAATAGTGTCAGTTCTAATGAAGCCGTGTTTTAATAATAATTAGTGCGAACACATTTTTTAGAAACGCATTTCTATTACTGTACCTCAGCAAATGATCTCCATTTTACTTTTGTACAGTGCTTTGTTTTATACATTAAATTGACTTAGGTCACCTTATAAACATCATAGATAGCCAATCACAACCATTCCCAAACATCTATCATTATCCGTTGACTGAATGGCGATGGTGATCTACTGGTGGGAAATACTGCATTCAACAGTCTCCTTTGTTACTAAAGTTTTTAATCATTCCATCATTCCCGACGTTATTTTCAAACAACTTCAGGTGATTGTTTCTTTGCTCTCTTTGAAAATTTTTTCAAACAGTGTCAATTTTCAGTACACTGTTTTAGTGTGTACACATTTTTAACCATTAATTTCCATTAGTGTACCTCAGCAGTGATCACTATTCACTTCTGCTTAGTGCCGTACTTTCCATTGACCCAGGTAAACCTCTTAGAAAACCATTAGTCAACAAGAAAGCAGTTTTGTTTCTAATTTGAAAATTATGAGAAATACATCTATCAAATTGTTCATTGCAGTAGGTGACCTCTCTTTCAAGAAAAGTTTATCTGCTTTTGAACGTATCTCTCCGGGCGTAAATTGTTTAAACAAACGCGCTTTCTTACTTTCAAACATGTTTATAGCATATAATTCACGCTATTTCCTTTGCACAGAGTTAATGTGTGACTTGGGCGTTTTCGAAAAGAAATGGGCAGCAGTCAGTAGAATATTAAGCCGTACTGTGTAAATTTGAACTATTGGTTTCTTAAGTGTTTAACCTCAAATTTCTTGATATTGCATTTTTATTATAGTTAAGTTTTAACGTTTAACGTCAACTTAATTCTTGTATGTGTTTTGAAGCAGTATATGTATTGTATTCATTTATAAATTAAATTTCTTGAAACTTTGTCATACCTGCAGCCGTCGGTGTAAGTACGTATATTCACGTCCGTATTAGGGATGAACTACCGGGGACGTGGTGTGAAAATTACGGGGCTTCTTTAAGCGAAAATTTTCAAAACTTTTAAATTCAGATTTTGCAAATAATGTTTTAGGCATGCTAACGTTACTAATTTGTTTTCGTTCAAGAATGGCAATTAACAATTGTTTCACAGTTTTTCCTATTTCAGCGAAATTCCAGATTTTGGTCAGAATTTATATGTCATGTCATAATTTAAATACAAAATATCACTACTGACGTTCTATACTACTTGAGATGAATATACAATTATAGTCTAGCAAACTTACTGGACTGAAAAGAGTGAATTTTGTGAAAGTTTATTCAAATTGAATTTGGCAATGTATATATTTATTGAGACCTCAGAAATCAATTTTTGAAAAAATTTCAAATATTTCCTGCGTCTTTTCAAATTTTCCTCTCAAATGTGCATCGTTATCAGTTGAGCTGAAAGGTATTGGTGATGTAAATTCTGCATTTAACAGCATCCTTTGTTACGAAAAACTTTTTAAACCCTGTTTTACGTTATTTTTCAAGAATTTTTCGTTTGATAAATTTTTTCTTTCAGCTTGCTTTCTTCTCTGCAAAGCTTTTCAAATAGTGTCAGTTCTAATGAAGCCGTGTTTTAATTATAATTAGTGCGAACACATTTTTTAGAAACGCATTTCTATTACTGTACCTCAGCAATGATCTCCATTCCACTGTACAGTGCTTTGTTTTATGCATTTAATTGACTTAAGTCACCTTATGAACATCATAGATAGCCAATCACAACCATTCCCAAACATCTATCATTATCAGTTGACTGAATGGCGTTGGTGATCTACTGGTGGGAAATACTGCATTCAACAGTCTGCTTTGTTACTAAAGTTTTTAATCATTCCCGACGTTATTTTCAAACAACTTCAGGTGATTGTTTCTTTGCTCTCTTTGAAAATTTTTTCAAACAGTGTCAATTTTCAGTGACACTGTTTTAGTGTGTACACATTTTTAACCATTAATTTCCATTAGTGTACCTCAGCAGTGATCACTATTCACTTCTGCTTAGTGCCGTACTTTCCATTGACCCAGGTAAACCTCTTAGAAAACCATTAGTCAACAAGAAAGCAGTTTTGTTTCTAATTTGAAAATTATGAGAAATACATCTATCAAATTGTTCATTGCAGTAGGTGACCTCTCTTTCAAGAAAAGTTTATCTGCTTTTGAACGTATCTCTCCGGGCGTAAATTGTTTAAACAAACGCGCTTTCTTACTTTCAAACATGTTTATAGCATATAATTCACGCTATTTCCTTTGCACAGAGTTAATGTGTGACTTGGGCGTTTTCGAAAAGAAATGGGCAGCAGTCAGTAGAATATTAAGCCGTACTGTGTAAATTTGAACTATTGGTTTCTTAAGTGTTTAACCTCAAATTTCTTGATATTGCATTTTTATTATAGTTAAGTTTTAACGTTTAACGTCAACTTAATTCTTGTATGTGTTTTGAAGCAGTATATGTATTCATTTATAAATTAAATTTCTTGAAACTTTGTCATACCTGCAGCCGTCGGTGTAAGTACGTATATTCACGTCCGTATTAGGGATGAACTACCGGGGACGTGGTGTGAAAATTACGGGGCTTCTTTAAGCGAAAATTTTCAAAACTTAAATTCAGATTTAAATTCAGGTCATGTCATAAATTTAAATACAAAATATCGCTATGTTTTGGCCCAACTAAGGTTTTGAGTGCCATGGAGTAAGCTTCTTCTTGCCCTGCCCAGTCGGCAGCTCCACCTTGCCCGGTCGGCTCTTGCAACTGTTTATCAGCCCCTAGATTCATCCCACCTGTGCTGATACTAAACCTGCTGCGTAGCAGTGCCCTAAGTAGAAAAGATAAACTTTTTACATAGTAACTTATATTCGTTAAAGCAAGCTTAAAACAGTAGTAAACAACAGCAGAATGTACTTCAAAATAATTTTGTATTCGTGAGGTCTGAAGTCTTAAGACTGGTTTAGGCTTAAATTCAGAATTAATCGCCACCAAATTTAAATGGATGATCTTTCAAACCCTATGAATATGTCACATTTAAGTTTTCTTGTGGAGGATTCTATAAAATTGTAAGTCTACTGTAACGAGCATTTCTATGCAGCTGTACTCTAAAAAATAAAGCGATACAATACAAGATTGCAGCTTCAGAGCAGGGTGAACGTTATGTGCTCGGTAACGATTCCGAAACAAAATCCTTATTTGAAAGTTTATTATAAATAATTTACACACAACAATAATATATTTGTAACGAATTACTGAACTGAAAACTCAACCAATATATTATGTTTTCTAGGCTGCCTATCAATGTATTGTTACTGTAGAGGATATCCCATTGTGGAACCTATGTTTTCCCACGATCCACGACCAAATTTTTATAAGAAGACACATATCATGTTTGATGGCCTTAAACAAGGTTTGACTTCCAGCAACCATGGTGATAAGAAAATAATAAGAGTTAAAATAAGAGTCAAAACAGGAGATAAGGTAACAATATTCTAGCCAACCAGAATACAATGTCCCTCATGACGCATTCTTGCTGGGATATTCCAACGAAAACAAAGACTAGTTACACATTAAGTCCCTCCTTCAGCGAAGACGACTGGGTATCTGAATTCCCGAAGACCTGTGCAAGTGTCTGGTGTTACTTGTTCACACATGTTCATCGTCAGTCCAGAGACAGGATTTGGAGTTCACCTTGAAGATGGTTGATTTGGTTCCATAGATTAATGTTTATAGTGAAGATCATGAAATCAATATTTTTGTTTTTTCAGCATTATAATTATAAGCGTGCTTGTGCTTTTAATCCAAATAAATTCAACCATGACCTCTTTGCAACTAATTTCTATAATTAGTGATGGGCACTGGATATCCGGATAATTTTTATATTTGAATAATATCCGATTTGATAAAAATATCGTGATATACGTCTACGAATTAGGACAAAGTAATAAAAAATTTAATTTGTTACAACAAAATAAAAATTTTAATACTTGTTCTCAAAACTTTCTCAAAGAATGTTTTTAAAATTTGGATTATAGAGCTATATATATATATATATATATATATATATATATATATATATATATATATATATATATATATATATATATATATATATATATATATATATATATATATATATATATATATATATATTAGCTTGGAGTGACGACGACAGTTAACAAATAAAGAAACTGAAAGTTTCGCCGTTATTTATATCCTCCAACACCAATGAATTCTGTGAGAACAGATTGTAAACTGATTATCTTACTAATCTGAAATAAAATTGACACTTTTCACTACGTTAAGCTTGCAAATTATGTACATTTAATTACTCAAACAATTAATTTACACTTAACAATTTACACTCTTGCGGACCGGCCTTTGACAACTCGCTAAACTTTTTCATATGTAGTCTAGCGAAGTCATAGTTGTTGCATTTATTTTATTTTTAACACTAGTTCGTTAGGAATAAGTGAATAACGAATATAGCGGAATTTTTTGATTTCGACAACGTAGGAAAAGTTAGCTGGCATACGTAACTAGCTTGTCTTGTATATAACCAAATTATATTATATCAGCATTTTGCAGAAAGTTCTGTCAAATTAATTTAAAATGGAGGCTCTAAAATAACCAGTGCAACATAGTTAACAGCCGGAAAATTACAATTTTTATGTAGTTAAACTGCTGCTACACTGCAATTCCGAAATCAGTCAAAATCCTAAGTAAAAATACATTTGCGTTACCAGCGATAAATTCAAGTAATGATCCTACAGTTATATACTAGTTCTATAGCCATACGTATCTAACGCGAAACACTTTTTAAATTGAGTTGTGGAAATATTTCCCTTATAATTGACCTTTTGCACTTCGGACTGTCGTGTTGTCTAAATTACACAGAAATATTCACACAATGCACATTACGCTTGCGTGTACAATGCATTACGTCTATAGGAACAGGCATGCTATATATAATTAAGTACACCATCACATAAATGCGCACTGGTTTTCAGGGATTTGATATACTTTACCCCTCCAGATCCCATTTTCCCTGTCATTTGTACGCAGTGTACGAGTGTATGCAAAGCTAGCAGAGTCCGGTTTTCAATCTACACTTCTAACTTGACTTTTTTATATATCTTAAATTTGGATTTTCATAACGATAAATTATATAAACTTAATGTTCTTTATTTTTATTTCAGGCAATGTCATCACCAAAGATAGTCATCATTGGTGATAGTAATTTGGTTAGATGTAAGGACAATTTTCCCAGACTTTTTGGCTCCGAGACTGTTCATACTGATGCTAGAAAGGGGATGTCCATTGTCAAATTTAATAAAGAAAAGATTTGGCAGGAATTAGTACAAAGGTTTGATCAGATAAGCAGGGTCGTCATTTTTCTTGGAATTAACGATGCCAGTGATCTTGCTAGGGGGAAAATTAAGATTGCTCAGGTCGCAGAATCTGTGAATTCTACTGTTAGTGACATGCGGTCTTCATTATCGGCGGCAAACATTCATTGGAGCTTGCCGCATTATACTGATCGCTCCACTGATGTAAACATTGTTGCTTGTACCCGGTCTATTCCCTCTGTCATCACTTCTTCCCAATATGACTGCATCCCTTCGCTTTTTGACTTTTCTAAACGTTCTCAGTACCTGGATTCTGACAGCTATCATCTGAATAGGCGCGGCCATGTTCAGTTGATAATGCGTCTGTGCATGTGCCTGAAGTTTGATCACATGTTCCTTTTGTCCGGTTATATCGAGATCGAGGAGGCTGCATATTTCTACTGCCGTGGCCAAATTGGCTTGTTTGTATCAGGATCGTAGTCTCAGGCGAGTGGTTTCTGTCTGTTGCGGTAATCTCCCCTATCTCGCCACTGACCTTGACATTATTCGCCAGCTTGATTTGGATATCTTCGCACAACATATCGGTAGTAGGACATAGCCTATTCAAGTATGTGCTCTAGTGAACAACGCTTTGAGTGGTTTCAGCAAACTACTTGGATACGGTAGTATTATCATCCCGGTCAGCATAATCAGAACCAGTTTCGCTTTGTACGACTTGGCTGTTATGTTTTGTTCTGTGTAAAAGATATCAATATCGCCCAGCTGACGACATGCAGTACGTTCACTTAATAAGAAGCTTCGTGTATCTGAAGCTGGTATCAGCGAATGTGATGCGTTCCATCGTGGTGCTGATGATGGTCCCGGAAGCGATCCTGCCAAGGCTGTTCTCACTCCTGAACCCCATCCCTGGGTTTCCCATCAGTCAGGTTTTGGTAAACCTTCCCGACGTGTACATCTTTTCGGTGGTTATATGATGAAACTATGAAATCTTTTGATGAAGGTCTTGACTTTAATGGAATTCGTGATCCATTGGGTTTTCTTCCAGAGGAATTGCCTTTCCGTCCTCCTGTCAGTACTAGTAACATCTTCAGGGACATCATTGTTGGAGGGGTGGCTAATATAGTATCAGCGTCCGAGCTCAATCGCGCATGCCCTTTCAGCTCGTACACGCGTCCTTTCAGCATCGAGGTAAATCCCACCAGTCGATTTCGCAAATCCAGTATGGAAGCTTGTCAGTCCATCATTTTGCGAGGGAAGATCGTCTCTAGCAGCAGCTGTGAATTTGCAGACTTCGCAGACCGTCGAATACTTATCAGAGGACCTGTTTCGCCTTAGCTTCTCACATATTAATGGAATGCGAGAGGCCCAAGTGTTGACCGAAGCTGACCGTAGCCAATTTTCTCACAAATATTAGTACAAGAACTGTAATGCTCCTTATCGTACGCTTAACACTTTATCAGGCATAATTCTTTATGGTCTTCATGGCTCTAAATTTCAGTCGGATGTACTTAACGATTTGGCACAACTCAAGGAGGAGAACGCTCTCTTCACCAGAGCTGTGGACAATGTTACTACTAAAGTTCGAAGGAGCCTTCGTTCTGAGCCGATGCGAATGATGGATCTAAATTAGAAGCTGTAATCTTCACGTGCGAAGCTTCAGAACAAACAGCAGCGCCTTCAGTCCGTTCAAAAAACCCATGGTCGTTATTGGTCTCGGTTGGAGTCACCTTTGCTGAATCTACTGACTGTAGCATTACATGATGTGCTACATGCAAAGCCCAAACACCCGACCAGTGTCAGTGTGCTCTTTCGCCTACTCCTTCCATTCGTAGCGGGATGCGGTTTGATCGTTTTAACTTTTGTGACTGCGAATTATTTGTTGAAGGTGTTCCGGGCAGCGGCAAAAGTACGTTGGTTGCCCATCTGGTGACGGCTATTCTTTCAACATCAACTTCTAAGATCGTAATTTTGGCCATGACTAACTCTGCCATCGATACTCTTGTCGACAAAATTTCATTTTATTTCTGTGTTGGTGACAATCAACAGTGGTTGCTGACATTTTCGCAGTGGATTCTGCTCACTGGGAAAGCCAACTTTGAAGCCAAGAACTCGAAGTATCTGAATCATGGTGTCATACAGTTCGAGACAATTCATAAATGCATTAAAGCAGATTTTACTTGTTTATAGACAACCAACCAAGTTTTTATCAACATCTTAGTATACATTAAAGTGTTTGCTTATCAAAATGTCAATAAATACAAAAGTTATTTCAGTTTTGCTATGTATCGTGAAACTTATCTCCGAAAACGCTACACAAAGTTGTACATAGTATACTACACCAGCTGACGAGTTTGGTAACCAGTAGGCATAGGCACGAGTAGTCGGGTACCCGGGTCCTGCTTCGGGTAGCCAATATCCAGAAAAAACCGGATAAAACTAGATTTGGATCTTTTCCAGTTTACCAATCTCGACGCAAAGATTTTGAAACCTGACCAAACGAGCTAACCCTTTGCATGGATATGTTTTCGACCATCAGTTCATATAACAAAATTATTCAATTTAAAGAAATTCAATATTTTGATTCGTAGGGCAGTCGGAATTTGATGTCTGATCAGTTTCATACGGACCTCATTCTGTATTTTTCCTTTCTATAGCATATCTTGTCAGCAGCACTTGTGTCGATAATATATGAAGGTACGGGAAGCCAATTATCACCTCTAAGCAGCGGTTAATAAAGGCATAAATGTAGATTTTACTATTTTACTTGTTTATAAACCATGTTTTGTCAACATCTTAAATATACATTAAAGTGTTTGCTTATCAATATGCCAATAAATACAAAAGTTCTTTCAATTTTGCTATGCATCGTGAAACTTTTATATCCAAAAAACGTTATCCAACATTGTACATGGTATACGACACCAGCCGCCGAGTTTGCTAACCAGCAACATTCGAGATGATGGCGCCAGCTAACTCTGTCTGTCTGTCCGGCTGACAAAAGTTCAAGTACCTACTAAAATTTCCTTTTGTAAAATGCAAAATAAGGCTTGTTCTGTTTCTGTAAATGCGAGGCTTGTTCTGTTTCTGTAAATGCGACTGGATACCACCTTTGTTCCACTTTTGTTGACTTGTTAAACTCTGGAAAGTCTACTCTCTTGTTTACGTTTAATTTTGAATTAGGCTGACCAGTCCACTGAATAGGATGAATAGGACACATTTTGGGGCACACCAATTTTCTGTTCATAAATTCTATGCGAATACATTTTGTGAGACTGCCAGTAACGCACAAGAAAAATACATGAAACTGAAAAAGAGGGAGGACAATTAGTGTTGGTACATTAGCTAGGGAACAAATTAATAAACAATTAAATCAAACGAATTGCTATGCTTTTCTTTTTGTGATGTATAAATCTAGCAATTGTATTGTCATTTTTCTCGTTGTTTGCATCATGTGGGCCCACTTTTGCTTTCCCAAACTTTGCAACTATTGACATTAAGTTTAGCGACGTGCAATGACTATTTTATTCGGTGTACTGTTTCTGTTTCTTGGAATCGGCTGTGGGTTAATACTAGAGACTGCATCTCTTGGGGGTTGCAAGGGTGGGAATATCCCTTGTTTTTGTGGGCGCTAATAGTGATTCAGATATTGTCGCCTCGGTTGTCACGGTCGGCATGTCCTCGGTTTGCCTGTTTTTATTGGTTATTTGGTGCTTAGTAAACACACGGGATCTTCTGGGTAATTTCGATTGTTTATTACGATTACGATAGGCTATATCTGGATCGATGGGTTTTTCTGGCATTCGCAGTGACATTCCTTCGTAGCTTACAGCGCTACTACACGTGGCGCTGCTAGTAGGGTGGATCTGGGATCTGGATTTCAGCTTCAGCCGATTTGTGGATTCATTGGGATTATCTGTTTGGCTTCCGTATTTTCTCCAGGCCTCTGGACGTCTTTTGATTTTTGCTGGTGTTTCTCCTATCTGTCCCGTGCTTATGTCCCTGCCAAACTTCCTTCTCCCAATTATTCGGACTTGGGAATTTTAGTTTTATTTGGCTCGCTGATTTTTTGGTTAACTGCCATTGTTATCATGTCACTTCTTATTTAGTGAATTTGGATAAACTAAGAAAAGAACCTCGCTATTCTTGGCTGTTCTAAAACATGACCCAGCCGCAATGTGTTTCATCGAGTACTCATGCAGATCCGACAGCAAGTGTTGTCGGCACAGTAACGGAAATCGGCATGCTTCCGGGCGCTTTTCACGGCAGGCCCGGTGAACATTTTGAAAAGTGGCTGTGGTCATTTGAGCGATAATGCCATGACGTCTTCAACCAGAAAGTCAGACATTCTGCCTTCGTACTTAAAAATGCTGCTGAAATTGTGTATAATAGGTTGAGTAAGGCTGTGCGCGCTGACTTCTCAGTTGTTGCAGGCTCCTCGAGCCCAGTTTTTTACACGGTTTACTGCCGATTTGGCTGCTGATCTCCTGATGGACATAAAAGAAAGGTGAAGCCGAACCAGTAAGTGGTCCTGATTAATCCTTCAGTGATTAATAACAGAACTGTTGACAAAGATGTTGGTTTTTTGCAGGAATTGTTTGAATTTTGTTATTTGTCCTATTGATTAAATCGTGAAGGATTTGCGTATGCATTAAAGGGAGGGTATAATATCAAGTTACTGAAAAGGACCCACGCTAGTGAAATTTTTCCAGTGTAAATATACATATGCACCGACACTTATGTTTGTCTAGTCGGTGTATTCTTGTTTAGCCCAACTCTTATATGCACTTAATTCTTTACGTTCAAAGGTAATACATATATCGGTGCGCCCACATATTTTCTGTATGTGTAGTCAAAATTAATGGACAACTCACAGGAGGCGACATAAATGTCAGAAAATTTGTAGTTAATTGTGCCTGACTGAATTCAGTGACTTGAGCAAAACTGGGCACTGCGCTATTAAATTACTTTTGTTTGCAAGTAATAAATTGGTCTTTGAAATATTTCCGGTTCTAATCAAATTATTAAATTGGAGTGTCCAGTCAGCCCTTTTGCTTGCACTTAAGGTAAGTAGAAGGAGTTTTCACGTATATATATAATGTATATATGTCATATATAATTTATTTATAATATAAATTTATCTCTGCACAGTATTAGCAGCTCAAAGATATGATCATGCTTCCTGATACACTGTTCACGGCTAAAAAATAGGTCAAATTACCCTGGTATTAATATTTAATACAAATGGAGGTATATACAAATACATTTGTCAGATCTTCACACTATTTTAAGTTTTTTTAGCAATTTTCATGCAGCATTAACGCGTTTAAAAGCTATATTCAGTAAAATTGTTAACAACTTCGTGCATCTCTTACCGTTGTTAGCGCACGAAACTGCCCCAGTAAGCTTAGGAGTATCAAGGCTATCAGATTTTGCAAGCTGATTTTTCCTGAAGAAAAAGTGTCCCCATCAGCGACACTGACTGCAGTGCTTTCGTTGGCCTTGGGTGTCGCATCTGAAAGAATAATACCAAGATTACTGTACTTTGCACTGACGACTTCATGCAACTAACGGGAAACATTCTCCTTGAAATATTAATCATTGCCAACGCAGCAATAATAAACCTAACCGAGTCTCTTTGTGTTAACTGTTGACCTTAACTGTTAACTGTTGATTTTTGACCAAAAAATTACGGCGAAGCCGGAAAATTTTTGAAAATTTTGACCAAAAATGCTTAAACTTTGGCATTTTCTGGGCACCTTATAGAGAGTGGAGGGTAGGGGGGAAGCCAAAAAATTGGGGGTGGGGTCGAATGGGAAGGGGGAATCCAAAACGTGGAGGGGGAGAGGGGTGCCCCCTCCCACTTCCCACAGTAAAAAAGTCCAGTAGCTCCACTCCAGTACATTTTTACTGTTTCTGAACAATATACCACTATAGCTACAATGCACACATATGCTTATGTTCGTAGCAGTATATTGAACGAATTTATTTTGACGGTTTTTTCAATGTTAGGCCACACTATAGGAGCGGACTAGAGAATCGTATATATTATGGTATTTTTTAATTCGATTATCTTCGATAAATTGATACTTTGCCTCTGAAGAGTATATCACATTTCGATAAGTCCTATTTGTATAACTTAATATTTTGTGGTTATGCTTTAGCATCAGTTACGACGACTGCTGAGCTGCCTGCTTTGATTTGTAAAAGAATACAGTTTTGCAAAAAGGAACCCTGTATCAACGTTAGTACTATTGTAAGCACAAAGTTTATGTAAGCTTTCCGTTATTGAACGTACTTAGTAAATACCTCAACTATAAGTTACACGAAACGTTATCGTTGATTTACCTGAATTTTTCTATGTACGTACCGTTCTCATAATACTATCTGCCAGCAAATCAGTACTTTGGCTGACTGTACATATTGTGGTACAAAACTTAGCTACATATGTATTGTGTAGTACTAAAGTTAACTTGTTTTTAAATCCTATGTGCGTTTCATTTAACAACAATGTATTATATGCTTATCTGATTTTATATACCAAGTTTGCATCCCGCAAAATATGTAAGCATGCATTGAGATCTTTCAATGTTCATTGTGTTTTGTCTTTCAGTGCCACCTTTCTGGTTCTATGTTTATCATCGCTCATATAATTATTTGGATTTGTTGATACAACAAACAAGTCTGTCCAAGGAAATAAATCATTCAAAGAACTGTGGTCAACTTCCAGTTAGTACTGTAAGTTTGGAGCCGTTATATCTAATACAACAGTATCTGGCTGATTGGCTAATACGATCTCTGAACAAACGAATTTAAATCACGGAAATAGACTTGTAGAAAGTACGCTCTGAGAGCGTGACCCCCGACAAGCGAATTTCCGGAAAGTTAGAAGATTGCAACGATTCGACAGAGTGTGCGCAGGTCAGACTCCTACCGTCCAATTACCCTAGCCAACTGCAAAACAACACGAGCCAAAACTAAAAAGTGACGCAAGTTTACTTTTCGAACTCACAAGAAAAGTTTACAAAGAAAGGTAACAGTACAAATATAAATTTCAACTAACTTACAGGCACCAGAAGATAAATTTTAAACAAGACAAAAGACAAAGAACAAACCCAAAGAGGAATTTCCCCCACTATCATAAACCCGCCAAAATAGGCGCCCAACAGACGGAAGCAATGAGGCGTAAATAGAGGACAAAAGGGAACCGCCTATTCTCAGGAAAAAACACCCAACACTGACGTGCGCGCTCAAATTTTGAATGATTGTGAAAATTAGCTAGTCCGGCCTTGGACCGTACACAGAAGTAATAATTTAGTTTGACCGGTCGTGAATTTAGCCTTACATTTTAGAAATTCAAATGAAAATGACGAAATATAAATTTATCGTGAAGTTAGCCGTACACTTTTGTAATTTCCGATGAAAATACGCTTAGACTGACCGAAATAATTCACATCATTGTGTTTTGTATTTCAATGCCACCTTTCTGGTTCAATGACTATCATCGCTCATGTAATTATTTGGATTTGTTGATACAACAAACAAATCTATCAAAGGAAATAAATCATTCTAAGAACTGTGGCCAACTTCCATTTTGTACTGTAAGTTTGCAGCTGTTCTAATACAACAGTATGTGGCTGACTTTCGTTATAGGTCTAGCATCCTACAGGATACTTTTTATAGGGTAGGGGCGCCCTCTCGTCTACGACTTATCCATATCATGGAAGTTTTTGTGTACGGAGACCAAATATAAGCAAATTTTCACATTTAGAAACTTTTCCTGCTCCACTGGAGATTTTTAGCTAAAATTTTCTAGTTTTTTCTCCTATATATAAACATACATTTGTGAATAATTGCTTTTTCACCAACAAAGTATGGTCAAAAATTAACAATATTGTTTATTTTGCAAAAACCTAACCCTCTCTCCACACACATAACACAACCACGGAGATTTGAGTTTCTGACTTTTTTATGTAATGGTATTAAACAGTTATGTGAGATTATTAGATACATGACTTTGCATAATCTTCTTGTATTTCAGTGCCACGTGTACATCATTGTCACTCATTCCTCCTGTCTGGTTGCCTGATTTGTTGATAGAGCAAACAGTTCGTACGAACTGATCTATCATTCATTCTATAAACTTCAATATCTTTCTGTCTAGGTGAGTACTCATAGTAACAGCACAACAGTATTTTCAATAGTTTGTGCTATGATTAAACAGGTTTTTTTGCTATATTTAAGTGAATGTGATAAACCTGCTAAACGTAAAATTATTTATTTATTTATTTTTATTTATTTATGTATTTCCTCATTATCCAATGTACTGTGTATTTCAGTATGCCCAGTGGACAAAGTCCTCGTATCAAGCTGCATGATCATGACCCAAACAAGATAAAAGATTTCCTTGGGTCCTTACAGACATCATATGAACCATGTGGTGCTGTCGTGGTGGAAGTTGGGAGTCCAATAATTGACAATGATTTGATCAACAGATGTCAGGCTAAGTTAATAAACGTGTGTTCTCCACAACCTACTGAAATTATGTAGGCATGTATTGACGTAGAGAAGGTAGAGGCCAGCACCACATTGTAGCTCCTGTTCGAAAACCAGTCTACAGATTGCTAAAAACGTATTTGAATTTACATACATATCTGGTTTTATTTTTTTTGAGCTTGTCCATATTAGCACTTGAAATGTAGCTTGAATCAGCAGATACTGTTATACTATCCATAACAATTTGTATGTACAAATCTATATAAAATTGGAAAATTTAGAAACGAATGTACATTAATGTTTGAGATTTTACAGTAACAATATACACGTAACCAACATATTGAATTACAATCTCAATCAATATTATTTACAGGTTGACTATCAACGGATTGTTACTGCAAATAGTGGAGAATTTTCCATTGTGGAACCAGTGGCTACCTATGAAGCTGAGAAAACCAAGATATTTGATCACAGAATCCATATGACGTTTGATAGCCTTAAACAACGATTGGCCTCCAGAAATCATGGCGAGAAAACAATCAGCGGGAGCCGATGCCGCTTATATGGTCACAATGTTCCAGCCCATGACAAAACAATGCCTATCATGACAGATGACCTGGACATTCCATATAAGAAAGGATTTCGCGTCCCTCCATTTGCTCAGACATAAGAAAACTGGATAAAGAAAAGAGGGTATCTAAATTCCCGCAGAACAGTCCATGTCTCTGGTGTAACCAGTGCAAACATGTTCATGGGCAGTCCAGGGACAAGATTTGGAGGTCACTTGGAAGATGGTGTGGATTTGGTTCCATGAATTATTGCTTCTACAGTGAAGGTACTTTTCAAATATAAATCTAATCGTTTCGTTTTATTTTCTCCTCTTCGCTTGTAATTTTACAGATTTTGTTAAGCAGGATGTCTTTGTAAGTCAATAATTGCTATGCTCAAATTAATGATGAACACCGGCTGTCGAGATAATTTTTTATTCTTTATATCCAAATAACATCCGCCTTGACAAGTATACGTATCATGATATACGTATAGAACAATTTGTAATAAAGGATTAATTGTTTTTACCAAAAATTTAAAATTTTTAACATTTTTTCACTAACACTTCTATGAGAATGTATTTCAAATTGAGATACAAAAATTGGCGGATATGCCGATATAAAACAAATCCAGTTCCCATTACTAATAACAACAATATGCTGTTGTAATACTTAGGTAAATTTCTGTGTGCATACATTATTTGTATAATACCAATAACTGATACTTTGAACACTGTGTACGTTTGCAAACTGCATCTTTAGGAGACAATTCGAAATATTGGATCATAATTCCCAAACTAAAGGATGTCATTAAGATGAGACAGCAATTTTCCGAAGAATTTTCCTGTACGAACTATGTCTGGAAGTCACGTCGATTTTATCCCGAAGAAAATCTCCTCAAAGACCTCAACATTCTGGTTTACTCCATTGATCAAAAGCCAGGAGATTTAGTTGTGACATTTCCATCTGGCTATCATTTTGGTTCAAATCTCTGTCAATTCTCACTGTGCTGCAAACTATTGTTTTCCAGCGAATGCTGACCAATGCGCCATGGTATCAAGAATGATCGATTACTGGAAACGGCAATGTGAATCAAATGGATGCAAGGACTGTAAAAAATACAATGCTAATATCTATTTTGGGTAACTATACTTTATTTAAGGTGCTGGTATCCCTTTGTGCAGTGCTTTTGTGGGTATATTTTGAAACGCTATAACTTTCGCAATTTTGCGAGTTGGAAAGAGCTTTATACATCATTTTAAAGCTTATAATATGTAGATTCTCATAAGAGTACGAAACGTAGCAAAATTGGCAAAAAATAGCAAAAATTGACTGACATACTAACATCTTACAGGCAGAATACAGACCAAAAATTTTTGAACATCGATTTCTCAAAACTGTGGAATCGGCCGAAACTTTTTCTTGTGCTGTTCTCTAAAGGACATGTGGGCCGAGGGACATTTTTTTGGATTTGGCTCAGCAGGTCTTAACGGTCAAGAAAATCCACTAAATGTGCGGTGACACCAAATTTCGCAACTTTGCATTGAGTTTTTTCGAAACTGGAGATGTTTTAGCTCAAACCAAGAAAAATGTCCCTCCGCAATAGTGCGAGTTCTCATCCTGCCAAAAATCACGCCAATCGATTGGGTGGTTTTTGAGAAATCGATGTTCAAAACAAAATAATCGCAGTTTTGCCAAAATCGTTTTTCTGCCAAATCTCTAGCTTAGAGCAACAAACTCCGGCTAATAGGCATTGATAAAATGTGCAATGAGACTGTGTATCGATCGAGTATAAGTAAACCGAAATTGCCCATATGATTTGGCAGTAATTTTGAAAAAACTGATTTTCTCGAAAACGGCCATTTTTGGACCCCAAAAATCGTTTTTTGCTTATACTGACTTAACCACTAGAGATAGCTCAAAAGTTGTAAAAGCAAAAATGTTCATTTCTGTGCCCTCTATCCAGCCATACCAACCAATCCGGTGTCTCGACTATGTACTGAGAGAATAATGGCAAAAACAAAAAATTTCTTATCTTTGCACCTAAAAAGGCGGGACTGGTCCCAGAATGTTAAAGAGCACCGAAATAGTATATTTGGAAAGTTTCATCCACTTTCATAAAGAATTAAAGCCTATAGGATCAAATTTACACAAAGCGATACCAGCACCTTAAACACAAATATTTCTCCATCAAACGATAATTGTTATATTAATCAATAGGCAGCGGTTTAGTTGCTAATCCTGTCCAGCACAACTAACTAAAAACATTTTAACCAAACTGACTTTTGTATATTAAATTTTACTGTATATTTTCTTAACTGTGTGTATTACGAACAGACTCAAACTTAGGTTCGTTCAAGTGTGCCTGGGTGGCTCCTTTGGTAGAGCGTTGGCCTAGATCACCAAAGGTTGCTTGTTCTATAACTACCTCATATGCGAACTTTTCGGGTCGCAGATGCTGCACTGTCAATTATATCTTTGAATTCTATGAATTATAGTAAAGCTAATTAAAACTTTACCTGGCATTTTTTTAGTTTGCCCCCCCCCCACTTTCCGGTTCCCCCTCCACTTTTCGGCAAGCCTCCACCAGTTTTTTGGGGGTCGCCCAAAAGTGTCAAAAAATTAGGTTTTTGAGGTCAAATTTTCAAAGATTTTCTCAATTTTTAGCTAATTTATCGACTATTAGCTCATTTTAAGCTTAAAACAGCGATTTTTTTCATTTTTTACCTTAAAAATGCTAATTTTTCGCTACAAATTTCGGTATATTTAACCTTTGGCTCACTCCCCACTTTTCGGAAGCCCCCCCCCACTTCCCCTTCCTCTCCCACTTTCAAAACCCTAAAAAATGCCAGCATACTATCATTACTCTTACAATATCGTATATGCAGTTTATGTTTATTATAGGAAGAATAAGTTCGCAGGAAAGCACATCAATCGTAGTCATGTAGACAGAAGCGTTGCCGATCTAAAGAGATTCCGTGTTTAGGTGTACGACAGCTTGAACTTTTGGAAACTGATACTTTTAGTACCTTGTAAGATAAATTATTAGTATGTAGTCTTATCGTATTCTGTAATGTAATGATTTCTGTACGGGCTTTATCCTATATTTGTTTGTTATATGCTATTTTCCGCGAATCTGTTACCAATTGTTTTTGTAGTAACTTATGTGTTGTACAATATCCATTGTCATATTTTATTAGTCATGTCATATTAGTCATTTTATTAATGTTTTTGTGTCAATGTCATATTAGTAAAATACATTTTTCATAATTGTTCTTGTTATAAACTATAATTAAAACAGTATAGTACTTTTAGTCCTGAAATTTTGTTATAGCGAACATAACGACATGACGAAGACAATATTTACTTAAATTTCTATTTTACTAAGGCAATAGCAACTATTAGAGACCTGCACGGGCCGAATTTTTGCGGCCCGGCCCTGCCCGGCCCGTGAAAAATTTTTCTCGGCCTGCCCGGGCCGGCTTGTGAAAGGCTTCGGCCCGCTCGGCCCGGCCCGCTCTGCCCGAACCGCGAAAGTTTTCATTTTTTTCTGAAAACACAAAATGTTATTCGGTTTGAAGTTTCTGCATTGCAAAAATTAGCTTCAACCTCTAGAGCTATGTTTTTGTGGAATTAAGCTTCGATATGGCTTGGACTGGGTAAGACACGTAAGACAGTTTTAAACTTTATTGAACCAACGTTTTGGATTTCAGCTTAAATGTTTCTTTGACTGGGCTTAGCCTTAAAATTATTTTAAGCTGGAACAGCTGGAAACGTGCTGCCAACAATTACGTTTAACCAAATCCCACGGTATTAAGCTGGGTCGGTAGGAATGCAGCTGGCTTGTTTTTGCCTCAAAAAGATTCCGTGGAATAAAGCAAGCATAATTTTGATGCGCCCCATCCGCGGAATCTTGCTTGGTTGGTGTACTCAATATCTTTTGATAGGTGCAACAGATATTTGGTCGAGAATGAAAATAGCAGAAAAACTACCTGTCCGGAGTGTTTGGTGCCTGCTATGACGGCAGAGCTGCTAAACTGCTAAACTAACAGAGAAACAGAATGTTTTTAAGAATTAAGAATGTATCAATCTTCTTCTCTCCAGTTGTGGATATTCTGTTTTTGTATTTCACATGGTCCAAATTGACCTTTACGTAATGTTAGTAACACATTGGTTTCTGGAATCTATATATTTTCTTTGTTCGTTGTATGTCTAACTGTTTACTGCAAGTATAACTGAATTTTGTTTCTCTTACTTACCGTACTGTTTTGGTGTTTGTCTGAGTTTACTGTCACTATTGTTATCCCTTCTATACGAACCGACATTAAATACTACTTAATTTTGATTTTGATAGGATTACTGTGAACACTATGCAGTTTATTACGATATGAACCCAATGCAGTTTATTACGATACTCTTTGCTAAGCTTAATTGATCAGTTGAATGTTTTACAAATACCAATAATTTTGAGGACAAAATGTTTCAAATTTTATGATGCCAGTGTGTAGTTCACTGCTTACACTCAAAACATCGTCTGAGCTTTGCGAACTCCGCTTTTGTTAACGGTTTCTTTGATACAAGAAGCTGTTACTGAATGGATGACATTTATTATCATCACTTTATATGACTACTATAACTTCTTGTTCAGTACAAAAGGTCCCCTCATTTTCTAAAGTCGTATAGCTTGCGCTTGGCGTATTTCTTCAATTAGCGTAAAAGCGTACGCCGATTTTTCATATTTAGCGCAATCGTTGTTTACACAAGTTTCCTTGCATACTTAACTCCCTTTTGTTAACAGGCGTGTCTGTGCGTTCGCATTGCCGGCGTAGTTTCAATGCAATGGACTGCACTGTTTACCTCTATTCAAAATTTGAGTTCACAAGTAGGTCAAACTTGAAATGAATACTTAACGGTTGCGGCTGTGAGAATAGAAAAGTGCCCATAAAATAAATTTCACAGCGTGTATAACAATATTTATACACAAATCTGTCTTTTCAATTAAGTATCTCTGTGTGGAGGCAACAAAATTATCTAACCTTTCTACTACTTGTTGTACATAATCAAATAACAGCGGACACTGGGTCAAGCACGTTGTAAAGTTAGGTGCCTATTTATTTCAGTCTACTATCCCATTTTGTTCTTGAAATTGTACTACACAATTGAGTTTAATTAGCCAAGAGAAGGTCATTAAGTTTAATTTGTTTAAGTTTAATCTTTATCTAGAACTTAAAATTTGGTCAAAAGAACTGAACTGAAAGCTTTCGTTTGTGCATTGTAATTTTGTGTATTTCAAGAGAATTAATAGAATAAAACTAAAAAATTGATGAACGTTTATTCTGGAAATTTATTTTCCGGTAAAGCTAATTGTTTTCCTTTTAAATATTATGACATGCTTTGGTCATGAAAAGTATATGTGGAATAAAGATTGACTCGAAATAAAGGTCGAAAATTAAATATCACTTTCATAGCCAGACAGGCCGTTTTCTTTTTGCAAAGGTCAATGTTAAAAGTGTAAGTCAATGCAGACGATATTTGCACCACATTTATTTCTTGAAAGGACAGACTCTCCTTCTTGGAGAGTATGTACTCTGCATACACGTGTACATATACGCTTGTGATAAACAATAAAAACGCAGATGCTCTTTCCAGAAGTTTCTCCAGTTTACGTAGAAAGGGGAAGTGGAGGTCTACGCTAAACAAATATAAATCGTAGCCACACACAAACATTTTAACAAGTAAAGAAAAAACTACGCACGACCAAAATTTCGGAAAGTGAGGGGACTTTTTGTACTGAACAATTCGACAAATGCATTGGTATTGAAAAATAGTTAAGCGCAGTTGTTCTTAAATTTTTTCACGCACTGAAGGATTTTATTAATTTGCTTTATTCCTACATTGGCTACTTTTATCAGTTTGACTTTAACAATTTGGTACTGTGATTATAGTCACTATATAATTTGCTAAAATGAATTTCAACTTTCAACCATTGACTTCGAGATACGTTGGCGTTTCTTGCTCTGTTGGGGCCCAACAGCATCTTGTCTCTACTAACGTAGCCATAGATGCAGGCCACGTGTCCACATTCTATTTTTGAATTCTGGTCTGCCTAACTGCCACGTTTTCTGCGTTCAGCATTAGATCAAGTGTTTCTTGATCTTGATTTTGATAGGATTAGTGAGGAATTGCGAAGATTGATATCAGCTGTGCGTATATAATATTTCAAAGTTGCAAGAAAACAACATAGGCAAAGATCTTTGTTTAGTGGTTAGGTGAACACTATGCAGTTTATAACGATATGAACCCAATGCAGTTTATTACGATACCGCTTTGCTAAGCTTAATTGATCAGTTGAATGTTTTACAAATACCAATAATTTTGAGGACAAAATGTTTCAAATTTTATGATGCCAGTGTGTAGTTCATTGCTTACACTCAAAACATCGTCTGAGCTTTGCGAACTCCGCTTTTGTTAACGGTTTCTTTGATACAAGAAGCTCTTACTGAATGGATGACTTTTATTATCATCACTTTTTATGACTACTATAACTTCTTACAACATTCTATATTGAAAAATAGTTCAGCGCAGTTGTTCTTAAATTTTTTCACGCACTGAAGGATTTTATTAATTTTCTTTATTCCTACATTGGCTACTTTTATCAATTTGACTTTAACAATTTGGTACTGTGATTATAGTCACTATATAATTTGCTAATATGAATTTCAAATTTCAACCATTGACTTCGAGATACGTTGGCGTTTCTGCCTCTGTTCGCGCCCAACAGCATCTTGTCTCTGCTAATGTAGCCATAGATGCGGGCCAGGTGTCCACATTCTATTTTCGAATTCTGGTCTGCTTAACTGCCACGTTTTCTCCCTTCAGCATTAGATCAAGTGATTCTCTGCAACCTGTGTGTGGACAATTTCCTTTGATAGAAATTGGTTACTCAACAAATAGATAGAATTTCCTTTGATCTACTATAGTCACGTAACGTAGCATAAAACTAACTTTATTTTTCTAAAGCTGCCTTCCTATTCTGTATACTGAAAGTAAAATGTGTGGCTAAATGCTCATGTTATACTCGTGTTATACTTTGGTTTTGTTTATTTTGGTTTCTTTGCAAAATTGTGTAATACTAGTAACGATCGTAGTTATAAATTAGTTGGAATAAGTGGCTAATTTTATGGCCGAACTGGTTGAATAATCAGCTCTGCAATCTCCGATAAATTATGTTCATGCCATAGAGTTGCTATCGATTTGTTGTAATTACATGTATTTACTTTAGTTTTACAGTTCTTATAACACTGCTCTGTAAATTGTTGTAGGCGTCGTTGTTGCCCTTGGAATTAATGACTGTATTGATGCTGCGCTGGTTGATGGTGCTCTGTGCAATCTGGGTCGGGATATTGATCGACTGTGCCAGGTAGTGCTGAGCATCTTTAACTGTGGATTGGTACACTGGATTCCACCATCTTTCGTGAATGGGAACTGCAATGGTGCTCATAAACAAACTATAAATTGGTATGTTACTCAGTATCATGAGCTACTCAAAAACCATCCAGTCGTATCTGCTGGAGATCCCTTATTTCCAGAAAGTGAGGTTTGTGAGGTTCCAGAAAGATTTGTTAAGAGTGATCGTTTGCACTATAACGCATCTGGAATGGTGCTTTGTTTGAAAGGTTGTGCATGTGTCTTAATATAAGGGATATGGTCATCATTGGAAAGTTTTGGCATGTTTTCAGATTGTTGAAAGCAGTTGCTACTAACCGTAGCTTGAAAATTGCTTACTCCGAAGATCGTCTGCCCATGGCGGATAGTTTCGGTCTTGCTATCGACAATCTGAAAGATGGCAGGAAGCATTTGCTACTGGAGACAAATGGTTGCATCGTTTTCTGTGTTTCTATCCAGATGCTCCAGTCATCCTTGCATCATTTTTGGAATGATGGTCATCTGACGAAGCTGTGCATGACTGCCAGTATTCATGTTGGCGAGGATGCTGTTGACTGTCCTCGATTTGTGGATTTCGCCGGGAAGAGTCTGGAGCTACGTCTGAGATCTTGCGTTGGTGAAAAGTATCCGTGGTGCTGAGTCTGCAGACAGCAAAGTTGTCATTTCTCTGGTGAAATGGACGTGGATGTGGAATCAATGTTTTTGGGGGCACAGAACATTCTGTGATGATGGAACAGCAGTAGGCAGCCGCTGGGCAGCAGTCGCTGTGACTGGTCGTCGTCCAATATTGCCTTCAGCTTGGTATCTACTGGTGTTGACGATGACGGAACAGTTTCAGAGGTTTGATAAGGATTGACAACAGTTCTGGCATAATCTTCCAGCCAATAGAACAAAAGTGAAAACTGTTTCCACTCTGAATGTCAAGATTGTGCAGAGTGAAACAGTCCTCAATCGTCAGCAGTTGGCTCCATTAGCCATGCCTGACGTACCTCCTCTGCCAAGGGACGTGTGTCCGTCTATATATGAAGAATGCTGGGTCTTGGTTACATGAGCTGCCTCCCAATGCCACTGTTGGTTACATAGAATCTATGTGCCTTCTGGTCCTGTTCTGACTACAGTGGAACCATGCTGCCGACTGGCGGCGGTATTCATGGACTGGAAACATGTCAGTATGGAAAGCTGCAATGTTTGAGATACATTGTCAACGTTGAATCTCCTGCGGATCTTCCAGCTACACTATCAATGGAGCGGTACAGTTTCGCCCCACTGCTCTTTCGCCTGTTATTTTTGGTGGCAACTATACTGTAAAGTGCGATATTGCTGCTAGCTGGCAGACTGACTGTTTGAATTTGACCAGTTTGAATTTTATTGCTTCCGATCTTTATCTCCGTGGCGAGAAACAGACTGTGTCTGCACAAAGTCTGGACTTTGACAATCTTTCTGTTCTGATTCCGTTGCAGTTTCGTGTTCTGGTAACTTTTCCACTACAATAAATCTAGCAAAGCCTCCTGATGAGCTTTCGTGGCTGAAAGCGAAACAATTTATTGTGAAGTGCTATTGTTGTGAACTGTTAAGTTGCGGGGTTGCCTACTAGATTTATTGTATTAATTTACAATAAATCTAGCAAAGCTTCCTGATGAGCTTTCGTGGCAGAAAGCGAAACAACTTTTATGTGTTTAGATGGAGAGCAATTATTTACCTAATGCTATGCCTATTGACGTGACTGTGTAGAGGATGCCATTGACGAGTTGTTTCGTCAAAAGGATAGAAAGAAGCAGGTCCTTTAGATGACCCAACAACTACTCCTACACGAGAATCCGACCAACGTTTGCGTATTTACCTCCGAACAGCGTGTCCTCCTCCTATGGCCCAAAGAAAATAGCGACGTAGAACTACGGATGGAAGTCGCGGGCAAGTTCAGAGAACAATTTCTGGACAATTGGAGGAGTCGATTCCTCTACCCGGTTCATAAACTGTGGAGTATGGGCATCTCGGAAGTGGTCCAGATGATGGCCCGTTCAGAGTGTGACGGATGTCGCCACCTAGTAGTCAACAATTCATGCAAAGACAATGAAAGGAATAAGACATTATATTGGAAGTGCCGTTGATTACTGGTATGAATGAACCATGTAAATAAAATGTTAATAAGTAGTCCGATTTTATCATAGGTAGTCTAAGACACGTTTAACTCAGTCAGAGGAATGGAGCATCAGTTTGAAGAAATTTACTGTACACTTGGTAGGGTAGGTAGCTTAGGAGGTTTAGATAGTTTATATAGCCAAGCGCGCAAATTAGGTGCTACAGAGACGACGCTAAGCAGTGGTTAAGTTCTCATGATGCATACACGTTACATGCCCCTGCGAGAAGAAAATTTAAGAGGAACAGAAATGAAATGTCAGGCATAGATGACCTGTGGCAAATGGACTTAGCAGACATGAGTGCGCTCAGCAGATACAACAATGGAGTAAAGTACCTTTTGGTTGTGATAGACGGATTCTCTAAAATGGCATGGGTCCAACCAACAAAAAGTAGAAAGGCAGAATCTATTTTGAGTGCACTTCAAAACGTTATTACTGATCGACGATCGAAAAATATCATGTCAGACAAGGGTAGAGAATTTGTTAACACTCTTAGATTTACTTTAAGCAAAAAGGAATAAATTTTTACACTGCTCAGAATCCACAGACAAAAGCAAATATGGCGGAACGATTTATTAGAACTTTAAAATCCCGGATTTACCGATACCTCACTCATGAAAATTCTTGGCGGTACTTTTACAAGACATTCATGTTGCTTCAGAAGTTAAGAGCAATCTCTACCCTCAAACGTTTCTATTAATGCCCCCAGTAGCAAAATTTAAGCAAGGAGATCAAGTTAGAATTCAAAGGGAACAGTCAGTTTCCAACAGCTACAAACCCGTTTGGACAGAGGAAATTTTCACTGTATCCAAGGTGTACTGTATTACTGTATTACTGTATTACTGTATCCTCGAAAACAACCAGTCTATAAAATTAAAGACAGTACAGGTGAAGAAATAGTTGGAACGTCTTATGAGCCAGGGCCGCGTTGCAAAAGATTCTCCTAAGTGCCCTCCTAGGAGGGTACTTAGGAGGATGTCTGGGAGCTGTCTAGGAGGAAGTTAGGAGACCTCCTAAACCCGTTTCAAAAGATTTCTCCTAAGTTTAGCTAGCGCTGCTCCTAAACTCAGCCGACTTAGCAGAAAAGTTAGGAGTGGTGGATAGCACTCCTAGCTTAGGCGAATATTTTGCAACCCGATTCTCCTAAGTGAGCACCTAAGCTGAACTTAGGAGCGCTCCTAGGCTTAGGAGAATCTTGTGCAACGCACCCCAGAATTTCAAAAAAGCTGTTAAAGGACCTGAAGCGACCTATAAAGTATAGCGCATAGTAAGACAACGCCGTGGCAAAAATGGTCAAAAAGAATTCCTAGTGAAATGGCAAGGTTATCCAGACTCTGCAGGTACTTGGGTACCAGAAGAAAATGTATATAAGGCATAGCAGTGCTAGCTTCCTTTCAGTGTGACAATTGTGCAGGCTAGAATGCTGTGGGTATTACTAATATAATAACGACTTTCCACTTTAATCAAGAATTAATTTACATGAGATTGCAGCTCTCCACCCTAACAATGCAACCTATAACCCACAAAAGTTTCAGGGTTTGATTTGGCGTCAAATGGTTTCAAACAAAAAAGTGACACTGCTAATTTTTCACAATGGAAACGTGTCTCTTGCAGGAGCTCAGTCCAGAGAGCAAGCCCAGACAGCGGCAAATATGTGTGCCCAGAGCTTACGCCTATACATAGACAACAGTGTTCTTATGCGTAATGTAGTTGCGTTGATGGATGTGCAGTCTTATCTCAACTTATGTAGTATTGCGGAACAACTTAAAGTAACGCATAATATAGTGTTGGAACCAGAATACGCAGTCCTTAAAGTGTGTCTAAAGAAACCTGTCGTGTAGATTATATGTCATACTGGAAAAATTATTATTACTGGTGCTCGCGATGAAGAAGAAATGCACACAGTAACAAAGATTGACAGATTAATAAGAAGGAACAACAACTACAACTAAATTCGTGTAAACAATGAAAGATTTTTTCATTAGCGCAAATTTAAATTTAGAGAATCCCATAGTCAAACTACCGAAAATGATAACACTGAACAATTACAAAGTTGGAGTAGTAAAATGCATTCTTACTAACTTGACTAAGAAGCAAGTTCTAGCACCATTAGAACTAACTTGAAGGAGTTAAAATTTCCCGGAGGCAACTTTAAGTCAGCTATTGTTATTGATAATCATGTACTCATTGTTATGTAAATAAAGCAAAGCGTTCGTATTTTTCATTAGATTTGGATATAGGTGCATTGATGGATATGGAGATGGAGACAGCAGAAAATCCCAGGGCTGCCTCCATGCAAAGTTGCGATAACGTTGCAGTTTTCAAAACTTTTGACATCCTCATCGGATATTCGGGATTACTAATCAACAATTGTATGATGTTAAAGTTGTGTGTATTATTAATGAAAATGATGTCGTATTTACGGCCTGTCCATATTATGTTCAAAATGAAAGTACTTGAGTGATGTTCAATTTGTCAAAGATGTGTTTTCAAACTTTACCGACAAACTTTCTCAGGGTTTTAAGTTTAAATTTCAAAATGACCAAGGTTTTTCCTGTAATTTCCAAATTCATCAGTTGCAAAAATGTTTTCTTTAGAGAACGTTAGCTCTGTTACTATCGACGAGGTTCACATTACAAGGCATTGTGCACATACGTCTAAGGACAAAAGTTACTTCTTCGGTTCCATGGAATCGATCAAGCAGATCCTCCGTTAAGCTAGGAACGATTTTTCATTCTAACTTATTTAGCAAGCACAAAACTTCTAGAAATTAAAATTTTCAACTTAATTTTAAAACTATTTTTAAGTTGTTATACAAACTAACGAAACATTCGCGTGCTTTCTGCATTCTATTCATCGCAACTAGTATTGGCCGTTGGCTGTGTGGCAGTTGGTCGTTAGCTGGGCAATGGCCGACTATTGACCAAGATAAAATTTACTAATTTTATGCCTCAACTGTGCTGCAAAATTTAATTTTGTTGCATAACGTCGTGCACACTTTGCATTATAAAGGTTGCATTAGATACATTACTACAGATTTTCAGTTTGCCTACATAAGATGTTGACTGACACTTAGCTCCAACTTTCCGATACTTCCGTATTCATTTATCGTAGTTAGCGTTATTTTTCTATCAAATTTGCTAATTGCATTCAAATTTTAATTGTGCGAACAACTTAGTTTTTAAATTTATCTAGTGGTCAACTTCTCATCATTTCCTTATAGTCCTCCAGCAAAATGAAAACAGAATTATTGCGGATTAGAGCAAAATGTTTGGAAAAATAATTTTGGAAAAGTTTAATTAATTTAAAGCATAAACAATAAATTCCAGCTAGCCAGCGTTGGCAAGCTACATAACGGCCAATGGATTATGGCCAACCAATAGCCAAAGGCCAGCCAGCGGCCAACCTGTTGGCCATTGGCCGACCATCGGCCAAAGGTCAACGGCCATCCAATTGTCCGATGGCCGACAATGGCCGGCCGTTGACGAAAGGCCACAATTGGCTGGCCAACTTCAAACTCCGGTCAAGCCAAGCCAAACCTAGGAAAAATTCGGTCAATCTCAACACTACTCTCAACTCCACAACGTACAAACAAACCAGTCTGAATCAAAAGAAGATCTCTTGAATCTGTCATTATTAGAACTGGAAGGGCCAAATTTATAGTAAAAGTATTTAACTACCGTATTCTCACGCTTAAGAGAACATTTTCTCTTAAGGTCGCACTTCCCTTACATTCAGTCCACTTTGGAATGCTGTAACTTACCCAATATTGAGAGTTATGAATTAAGCCACATATCAAAATGAAGCTCTACATCTTCTGCATCGTTTGGTTTCACTGAAACGTGTCTACCAAATTTGCATTGGTTGCAAACTTACCAAAAGTAGCCACAATATTCGACCAAAATTTTTTCTGAAAATTTTTTACGCAACAAGAAAATGGCCGTATCCAATGTGTTTCTGAGATAATTTGCCAGGGACGGTTTTTTTGATTTTGCCAAAATATCGTTTCAGTATACAGAAATTGAGCATTTTCAGAAAATTTGGCATTTTATCCAACTTTGAAAAATCATTGCTCTTGATTGGAGGATAATAAAGAGAAAAATAAAAAACCGTCCCGGGCAAATTGTCCAAACATACTATGTTGAGTCTATCTTTTAGATTCACCCATTGGTTGTGGAGCAATCTTCGGTCAAAAAATTTTGGCCGCAATTTGACAAAATCCGTTATTCGCCCAGAACTTTAGGCTTATTCAGAGTACAGTGCTCTAATTAACCTAATTTGTGCCTCTTTTGAAGCTCTTTAACTTGAGTATAAATGTGTTTACACTTGTAGTGTACCCTGGCTCCAATTAGACAAAACCTGTTTTCAGCAAGATCGTGTCAAAAATAACCAATTTTCGAACAAAAATGTTTCAAAAATTGACTGCTCAAAAACCATAAGAGCTAGAGACTAATGTCTAAGAGCAAAGTTGTAGAGCACATAATAAGCTTTAAAATGATTATAGTCGCTGGTCATAATTTTCTATATATAGTTCTAGAACTTCAAATTTTTGTTTCTCACTGTGCATGAATGTTATGAAGCTGGCGTTTTTACAGGACGTTTATTATCATTCCCGATGCATTTTCTGAAAATTTGAATGAAATCGGGCAATAATTGCACTTTCTGCAACTATATCTGCACGTAAGGGGAGCACGACCTTAAGTGAAATACGGGTAAAAATGGAAATTTTTCTGATCTCACTTAAGGAACATGTTTCCTTAAGTAAATGTCCTGTACCTACCACTAAAAGGAATTCGTATTTTACTTTTTATATTATAATTAATAACTGCTGTCAGATTTTGTGGTATATTTGGTGTGAATGGATACTTTATCTTGGAAAAAACAGAATTTTTAAGCAATTTAACTTTCAAAAGCAATTTTTAAATTTATGCTTCAGCATTCTTCTGATTTCACTTAAGAGAACACGTTCAGTTATACTAATACCAAGAGTACATAATACCAAGAGTACATAATAATAAGAGTATGCCACTAGGCAAGCTCTATGTTATCAGAGCAAAAACTAAGCTCTGCACGCTAACGGCCCACCCCCCCCGCAAATCAGACCCTAGTGCCCCCCCCCGCAAATCAGTACCTAGTCGAAACGGGGGTACGCTCGCTCGCTCTATGTTTATGTGCTTAAGCTCAAAAACACAAGCAGTGCGTGCGCGAATTTTGAGCTTTAGAACACAAACATAGCGCACAAAATTCTTTGAAGTGAAGGGTCTAATTTGCGGGGAGGTGGGCCGTTAGCGAGCAGAGCATAGTTTTTGCTGTGATAGCATAGAGCTTGCCTGGTGGCATACTCTTATTATTATGTACTCTTGATAATACATAAGAGTGTGACAGCAGGCAAGCTCTCTGTTATCAGCTGTAGGTACATGCTATGTTCGCAAACGGCTGACCCCTCCCCACAAATGTGTAGGTGCTCTTCAAAGAAATTCGCACGCTATCTTTACGTGTTAATGTTCGAAGCAGACGCACATTGAACCTCGAGTTTTAACACATAAAGATGTGCGTGCGAATTTCTTTGAAGAGCACATACACATTTGTGGGGGGTCAGCTGTTAGCGAACATAGCATGTACCTACAGCTGATAACAGAGAGCTTGCCTGCTGTCACACTCTTATGTATTATGTACTCTTGCTAATACCAAGAGTACATAATAACTAAGAGTGTGACAAGCGTCCCACTCTTAGTTATTAGGCTGCAGACATCATCTGCACAATAACGGCCTACCCCCCCCCACAACTGAGTACCTGGTGACCCCCCCCACAACTGAGTACCAGGTACACAATTGTGCACGAGCACTCGCTTGTATGTTTACATGTTGAAGCCAAAAACATTCTATCAGCAGCTGGCCACTTTTTGAGCTTCAACATGTAAACATACAAGCGAGTGCTCGTACACAATTGTGTACCTGGCACTCAGTTGTGGGGGGGTCACCAGGTACTCAGTTGTGGGGGGGTAGGCCGTTATTGTGCAGATGATGTTTTCTGCTTGATAACTAAGAGTGTGACGCTTGTCACACTCTTAGTTATTATGTACTCTTGCTAATACTAATAAATATCTAACAAACACTGAAAAAGGATGAGACAAAAATCTATTCAACTCAGTACGCTAAGCGCTTGACTGCCGCAATGGGCGAACAACGGTGGGAACGAATCTGTCAAATTAGCGCTCTACATTTATTCATGCGGATTGGTATATGGTAACATATCTAAACTAGACATTATGCATTAGAAGTCACACTTGCACTCCTAACTAGGAGCTAGGAGTCAGCATTTTCTTAGGAGTGTTTTATAGGACAACATGGCTAGGACTCCTAGAATTTTGCATACTCCCAAGTTAGGAGTTGTCTGTTTTAGGAGCTCGTAACTCCTAAAATCAAATTTGGAAAAGACTCATCACTTTTAGCTCCTAGACCTCCTAACTAGGAGTCCTAGACTCCTAACTCCTAGACTCCTATTTTTATAAAACAGGCCCCTGAACCTACTGTATAGTGCTGTCCTTACATGGAACATAAAATGAGATCGATCAAATATTATTCGACATTGTTTATCCGGAATTGTTACGGAAGCTTATGTCGTTGATTTCTAAAACGTCCTAACCGCCGTTATACTATCCTGGAATATGTATTATCTGTTCGTATGACTTCTTATATTAAGACTGAGACATCGGACTCGCGGCTTTTTGACACCATGTGTGACTGTGCTTGTGATTTGGCAGAAACTATCCTGTTGGATACTCCTGGCGCTCACACATTTCGTCAGTACTTTCGGCTGTTGCGGTCGCTTTCAAAAAAGGGACTGCGGCTCAGAAGTGGCTGAAACTGGTAAAAGGCAGCATTAAGCATATTAATGACTGGACTGGCCTTATGTACGAGTGTGACCTGGCACGTCGGTCTCTGTTATGTTGCACCAAGAGTACATAATAGAATAAGAGTATGAAACTCTTACGCTACTATGTACTAAACATGCTTGACATGCTCGGGTCGCTAACTCGGGACCCCCCCCCCCGAAAGTCTCGGGGGGGTCCCACCCTACACTAATTACATGCTTTCATACAAGTGTGTGTCTGCTCGCTGATTCGCTAATTAGCTTAGGCTTACGATAGGCATTTTATTAGTAATTTTTAATTAATTAATTATAACTTTAATTAGGTTAATGTAATTAAAAAACTAATTCGACAACTTTGTAGCATTTTTTCTGCTCTTTCCAACGATATAAAAATTGTTGCATACTATATTCCTACGAATTTTTGTTTTGTGCAACAATTTTTATATCGTTGGAAAGAGCAGAAAAAATGCTACAAAGTTGTCGAATTAGTTTTTTAATTACATTAACCTAATTAAAGTTATAATTAATTAATTAAAAATTACTAATAAAATGCCTATCGTAAGCCTAAGCTAATTAGCGAATCAGCGAGCAGACACACACTTGTATGAAAGCATGTAATTAGTGTAGGGTGGGACCCCCCCGAGACTTTCGGGCGGGGGGGTCCCGAGTTAGCGACCCGAGCATGTCAAGCATGTTTAGTACATAGTAGCGTAAGAGTTTCATACTCTTATTCTATTATGTACTCTTGGTTGCACGGTGATGCAAAACTGTGAAGTAGATCTTAGCTGGTTTGCACGTCGAAGTAAGAACCAGATTCCACCAAAGGACCCTCTACCGGCTGCTAACTTAACACAAGACTTGGTATCCCTTTTTTAGTATGGCAATATGTTGAATAGACGTCGTTAGTAGATATGTACTACAGTGCGCCTTTACTTGGTAGACCCGTTTCTCAATTACTAACCTTGGGGCAGTTTCTAGTGATGTTTCAGTTTCAGGCACTGAAACTAAAACTTAAGTTGAAACTAGGATTCGATCTACTACGACGATGGAAGACGGATGCATTTTGAAAGCTAAGTTAATTTCCTGTTAAAATGTTCTAACTTTGCTCAGTTAGTATTACACGGTCACTTCGATGTCCTGATTTGAGTTTAGGGATGATATTAGTTTAAAACTTGAGTAACATGTTATTAAACACTCTATTAAACTCTAAACACTCTTTATCACTCTATTAAAATCTATTGTAAATATCATGGAGATAAAATACTGGAAGATAACTGATTTGATTTATGTCGCTTTTGTCACTAGACACCATTGGGGGAGTTTCATTCCTTCGGACAAAAACTTCAGTCTCGTTGCGACTAAGTTTTGGATGGTGGGTAGTTGGATAGTCTCGAATTCGTCGTCACTTTGGTTATGCCATATATGCCCTTATGCTCAATGGACTGAGCAACTTTGCAGGAACGGAATTGGTGTTTTTTTCAATTGCAGGGACGGAATTGATGGTTTTCAATCCAGAAGTTAAAGCTAAGTTTTCTTACATGACCTAATTAAGGTCTCACCTATGCTGGCCATCAGGGGCTTTGGCAAAGTTCCTGTTGCAGTTAAGCCAGCTTGAATAGGAATTAAGACCGTAACGGGTCAGAAACCGCGTTTAAATAATAAAATGATCACAACTTTACTTAAATTTCAAATTATTTTTATTTCAAATTCTTTTGATACTTGGTCTTTAATAACCAAAATTTGATTTTGATTATGTAGGATTGAGAAGAGTAATTGGCATTGGGGGTGAAAAAGGTCCCCCTGTGTTTGTTGCTGTTCTCAATCTGCCAAGTTAAAAGCTAAAATATAATAAACTTTTACAGTCTACAGTATTGGCAGACTTTCCTACTTTCCTATCTGAGTGCTCGGTCATCCCTATCCTCCTTCCTTTGTCACTTCTTCTCCTTTTTCCTCTGACTCATCCATTTTTACACCCACACCCTCCGAGCGGGTGCACAGATTTCCGCCATCTTAGTCACTATTGATATGCGGGGGGCAATTGTTATCTGTACCTAAGATCTCAGTTGCCCTGTGTGTGACTGCGGTCACCTTAGCGTTGAGCTAAGGGGCCAATAACCGCACGTCAGAACCGCTTGGGGGTCATGTTTTCTGTCCGTGACCTTCGTCTCTCCGCCTCTTGTCTGCCGTTCTGCAGAACGCGGAGAGCAGCACATAAAAGGTCTCTATGAGTGCCTGAAAGTGCTAAGCGCCTCGATAAAAAAAAAAAAAAAGTTGAAACTATTTTGGGACGAGACCTGAAACGGAAACAAAAACTTTTTCATATCCGTACAGATCAGTAATCGGACAAATATGAGTTTGGCACTTCATTCTAGGATTCCAAATGCAAGTTGCAAATTTTGAACTTAATCGAGCTCAAGTCAGTATGAGTACAGTAGAGCTCAGCAAG
The DNA here is from genome assembly GCA_030248195.1 of Trissonchulus latispiculum. Taxonomy (NCBI): domain Eukaryota; kingdom Metazoa; phylum Nematoda; class Enoplea; order Enoplida; family Ironidae; genus Trissonchulus; species Trissonchulus latispiculum. The sequence goes on from JASAND010011128.1 coordinate 52,380, forward strand.
GGTTTTTGGCATACAATAGTATTGGGGTAGGCTGTCCGGAAGTGGAAGAGTATCCCCAGTCCGACCATACAGGGAGCTGGTGAAATGGAAAGTCATATTTTTCCTAGTAAACAACAAGAAAAATCGAGGTTTTTCGAGCATTACTCAGGATTGCCGACACTTCGTTGCATCTGCCCATGTGCCATTCACCAGGTTTTTGATCATAGCAGTAGATCAGTAACCATAATACAATCACCCCGTAAACGTCGTCTCCAGTGCCGAGACAGCCCGGCACCCCTTTTTCAATTTCATATTGATGGTGCCACAGAACCTTTTTGCATGAAGTATACATCTGTGTGAGTCAGAAACCACCCATGGGAACAAAATTAAGCAACTTAGTACAACTTTAGGGATGTTCACCTCACCAGAAATATGGGTGCCGGCCTCGGCACCCATTTCCCCATGAGCAAAAACATTTGTACGAAAAAAAGCAAATGTTACTAGAAAATTGTTCATATGCTACTCCTTCACATATAGGCACTCCTGGCAGTCCATAAAAAGCCTTGCTGAACCTCAGCTGTCAGATGTATTCTTGGGCACCGAGGCCAGCACCCATTGAAAATGTTTTTTATTTAATAGAGACAATATAGGAACTTGTGCTGGCACCAGCAGCAGGGTGCCGAGGTCGGTACCCTATTCTGAAAACTGGGTACCGAGGTCAGCATTCTAATACTAAAACTTTTTAGGCGGGCGACTGAAACTGAAACCAGATTGGGTAAAAACCTGAAACTAGTTTCAGTCTTTCCTCCAAACTTGCAAATTCGGAGGTTTTAGGCAGCTTTTTCCTGCTGCGCCTCAGCGCAGCAGGTCTCTTATGTTTGCTCGGTCCGTGCCCCTCACACGCATTTTGCTTGAAAAAGATAGGTTTCATCATAAAAGCGTGTGTGCAGTGGTTTAAGATAGGGCCGGCATCTTTTGCGAGTGAATTTTTATAATTTCTAAAGTTTCTCCTTTCTAATCAATGTAATTACGCATATGTGAAAGTAAATTCTTTCTGTAACCTGACAGCTCCAGGTTCTGTATTCTGATGACTCATCAAACGTTTTCATTAACTGCTCAGCGAACATTCTTATAAGATGAAGAACTTCAACTTCTTCAACTGATGAAGAACTAGCTAGCTAAGTTACACATTTTCTATTATAAATCGGTGTATCGGTAATTTCTTCAAACATCTTATAAAAATCACACAATGTTTTACACGTATAGTTTCTGTTAATAAGTAGGAAACCCAGTTATAAACAATTATTGGCTGCGCAGCAGGCTTACAATTTACTAAAATGTTCGTCCCAGAAACACACCTTTTGCACAAAATATTGCTTGTTCATTAATATTCTGCAGTGGGAGTATAAATCATCATCAATCTATGCATTACATTATTTCTGAAGGCTAGAAACTGCAGTTATTTTTGAGTGAACTGGAACTGAAATTATTTTGTGATCAAGACAGAAATTAAACTGAAACTAAAACTATGTTCGAAGGAGACCTGAAAATGAAACTGAAGGTGAAACTATCATGAGCGGACGACTGAAACTGAAACTAAAATAGGTTCCTGAAACAACACTAGTAGTTTCACAAGAAAATTATCAGTTATTCTGGGATTTGGGAATCACCACCTTAACAACTACTAACTACTAACGAGCAACTCTGTATCTACGCAAACGGAACTCCTCTTGTGCACTTGTTTGCAGCTTCTGAGCTCCAAAAACCACCTCTTACTAATGGCGCTACTTTAGTTTAATAGACAAACTCTTGTTTAATAGATAAAAAAGCAGGAGCCGGAAACAAGAATACTCCAATAACTTCAAATACGAAAAATTTCAAAATGTGTGCTTGCAAATCTAAACTAAAAACCAAATTTCGAAATTTTTAACGACTCAAAAAATTACATTACCCGCCAACAGCATCACATGTAGAGAATATAGTAAAGCAAAGAAAATATAGCAAGATAAAATAAATAACAGGTATATAAAAGCAGCAATATATAGACAATCACAAGCGAATATAAAATTATGATTTGACGTAATTTATGAGACAGTTCAACCCGCACAAGCTAACGGAGTAGCTAAAATCTGTGATGTCTTTTTAGCCACAAAAGTAAGTCCCACTTTTTTGGTCTTCTCCCTTTACTCACCAAAACGTGCTCAGAAAATGCCAATTTTTAAGTATTTCTCTCGGTCAGAACTTTCAAAAATCGGCGGAAGTTTTTGTTCTGCCTGGAGGCAGAACTATTTACTCGGAAATTGGTTATGTTTAGCATTGTGGATGCTTCTCTCTATTACAAATCGGCCTATGCTCAACATTGTGCTAGTACAGTGGAAGCTGCATTTTTTTAACCGAAGGGGGCCGACATCGTATACAGTTGAGAATATTTCAGCACGTTTAGTGTTATTTTTATTTTTAAAAGTATTTTAATATTGAAACACGCATCTATATTTGTCAATAAAAAACAACAATGCAGAGGGGTGCCGATGATTAATTTTAGTGATGCACTTTTCTGAATTTGTAATCCTTGCCCCCCCCCAGATTTATTTGAAATTCTACATAAGATGTCTCCAAGATCACAGCTTTATGCAAATTAGTGTTCTAAAATTCTGAGATAGTTAGCAACCGTCGTTCCACCAGAATGTTGTTTTACCACAAGACTTTCTTTAAGAATCAGACAAGTTCTTTTCGCCCAAAACGTGTTTTTATGCAAATGAAATATAGGGCTGGTTCAAATCTTAAGAGTGAGGCTAATTTCTGTGGAGTCTGTTTGTGAGTTCTATAGTATACAGTTTTCTACAGTTTGTCAATTCATTGCAATTAGCAAAGGTATTCTGCACTTCTTCTCGTCTTCACGATCACAATCCCGCCAGAATACCAAAGTTATTTGCTAAAGTTTGCATGTCTCAATGGACTTTAAAATGCATAGATCTTGCATGTGTACCAAATGAACACAAACGTTTGAAAGTTTGAAAAACGTGAACTTCAACACTGTACACTATGCATTACCCAGACTATGGTCTGTTGAGCAGCCAACATGCAAATTATGACTGGAAGTGGGTGATCGCAACAAAAGTAGCCAAAGACTGCGATGTAGTACTGTTGACTGCTTTCAGTCTCTGTGGCAGAACTGTAACCCCTTTTAGGGGTCATCTTGTTAGTCTTAAATTGTCTTTTGGCACTAAAAAATTTCTTGAGCAAGTTTTCGCTTAGTAATAGCAAGAGTTAATAATAGGAAGAGTATGACATCGTTTCCTTCCTATTGCAATTGACATGTCTGATGCTCGGAACATTAAAGCCGAAATCGCGGTTCCCTGTAGGTGAGTAAGCAACACATGTCTTTTATGCACGTGTAATTACAAAATAATCAGTAATTACAAAGTGAAACGTCGATAGGTACATTCAATGAATCAGAGAATAGTAAAACAAGTGTGCAGAATCAACTGAGCAGATAAAGCCGATCGGAGTACAGTACAAGCACAACCAAAATACAAGTACAACTAACAAATCGAGTAAAAGAAAGCAAATAAAGCGCCTAAAACCATAGTCAAAAACCTGAAGCCAGCAATATATTAGGTTTACAATTAGTGAAATCAGTGTGAAACTTCTGGCTTATCCCTAGTGGGGGGATGGGGGGCTGCCCCCATATTTTGGCGACCTCTCCACCATGAAGCCCCCATGAAAAGCCTCCCCATAAATTTCGACCTCACCTCCTTTCGCCCCAAAATTGCCAAATTTTACCATTTTTTTACCCTAAATTTTCAAAAATTTTTCCGGCGGATTTCTAACTAAAACTTCACTATTTTAGCCGAAAACCTACTTAAAATTAGTCATTCTTTAGCGACTTTTAGCAGTTTTTAATACAAAAAAGTACACAAAAATTCAAAAATTTTTCAAAGAATATTCACCCATTTTTGGTGAGCCCTCCCTCCTCATCAACAGGGAGCCCCCTCATGAAACCCCCCCCCCCATAAAAATGCCAAGGAATAAGCCAGAACTTGGATGCAAATGATTTTGGCGAAGTTATAAACGTTATTGTGTGAATACAATACACATAATATAGACTACATTACATGGATAGATAAAAACTAAATAAATAGAGAACACAATGTCTAATGCATAGCTTAAGCAAATCAAAAAGTGGATAATATTTTTCTGTCAGCAGCAAGAAAAATCAATTTCAAGTAACAGGTTCAAGCGTCAAAAACGAAAAATTACTACACCTCTAGTCGACAAAACGTATGGCTTTGTTTTCGGCCACTCTGGTTCAGCGAATAATTTCGACTTCGAAAGAATTATTTTTTCGCAAAGCTAAAGAGCGGAATCTAAAATTAGTTTGTCTCCGAATTTGCAGACAACTTTTCAAACGGAGTTATCCGAGTGACATTCACGCTTTTAAAGTCTGTCTTTTATTCAACATTCATCAACCTAACACAAGGCATAGTTGACACCTTAATAAATAAGCTTAATCAGATCAGACAAAATTAACAATACATTTCATTTCAATAATCTGCTTCCTTTATCACAACCCTATTTAGACAATCTGTCCAAAGTTTCATCCAGAGACTTTCCCAGCGCCAACTGTGACCAGATCCAATCATATTTCTGGGACGTTTTCTGGCAAAATTCCAGACCAGATTCCAAACAGCGGATCAAACTTTCCTTTGGCGTCGGTTGGTCTCTCTGTTCCGAAATCAGATCAACGAAACAGGCCAGGATGCCCTTATCAGTGGGCCTGGCCGGAGGAGAGGTGATAAGGAGGGAGAGCTTGAAGGACAACAAAATCAGGATCAGTCTTAGGGCCTCGCTTGCCACTTTTTGCCCTAAAAAGGAGCAGCAACAAAATACAGAAGGAAAAGGTAAATGAAAAACTAAGAAGCAGACCTGACCTGAGAATCTCATCACATAAAATGACGATTTAGTTTCAGAAACGTTCAGTTTAAAACCACCCTAGGACTTGTCTAGAACATAGATTACTAAAAACTGACTAAAAATATGGTCTTATGCACTTTAAAACATGGCACAATAGGCACGAAGTTAGCAAAGTTACAGGGATATTAATAAGGGGAACAAACACAGGGTATTAATATTATTAATAAGTAGCAATCTTCCTTACCAAATGACATGATTCCGGCGTTTTTCAGAGGATCAATAATCTGTGCTTGAATAGCGGATCCAAAGAGTTGCTGTCCAATGGAGAGGAGACTATCCCAATTGTTGGTGGGATCGTCCCCTCCCATCAGGATGTCCAACCAACGACTCAACTCACCCACGGATTCCGGCCTCTTTAAGGCGGTCCAGCCACCAGCAGAACCGAAAACTGAACCTGCTAAAAAAGGAAACCAAAAAACAATACAAATAAACACAGTCTATCAAAATGAAAATTTAAGCTGAAACTACATAGACAACATTTGAGGGCTAGTCCCATCATATCATCCACATTAAACTTATCTGTGCCTCTAGATAACAATTTCGCAAACGATGATTGTCTTGTAGTTTGAAATGTTAGTTGAGCTTACGGTAGTTTGAAAAAAGTTCCCCGTATGGTGGGCAGAGGTGCAAAAGCCACTGCAAAAACGGCTACCTCCATCGACCATCTACTCAACCCTCTACCGGGAACTTTTTTCAAACTATCATAATCCCTGACTAGAACCCCAAATTCTCCCTCACCAAAAAGGGAACCTTAAAACCAGTAGCTATGCATGAGAATTGCGAAAGCAAAATGGTTCAAATTAATCCATTTGAAATAAAACTCTGACCAAAAAATGTAGGGAGCGAAATTGTTTTGTTTATACTGAATTACCGGTTTATTTTTGCTGCAGCAATGTATATATTTTCTGAACAGTCATGGCATGAACTTTCTTTTGGTTGAAAAAATTTTTCTAAAAATTAAAATTCATCAAAAGAATGAATTTTTTAAGTTCTGAAAGATCAGTAGAAGCCAGGAACTATCTGTTCGGTGGGAAATTAGCCCATGTCCCTGACATTTTGAATCCCGAATATCAGCTGATTTCGTCAAAAATTGCGATAGTTATTCAATTTTTTCGATTTTCAAAATCCTTTGATCTTTGCCGCTTTTCCAACGAATTTTTAAACAATTTCGCTTTTTAGCCGGTTTTTGGCTAGTTTACACTATTTGCGACAAATCAATGCACAATATAGCACAACTTGTAAGAAATCCGCTGAAATAGGAAATTGTTTAAAAATTCGTTGCGGGTGCAATATAAGTCGTAGCCACGAAAACTTTATATCGTTGGACTCAGCTCAGATTAAACTTTATGATAATGTTATTTTTACCCACTACTTTTGCTGGATTCGCTTTGTCTAAATTTTGGGTCAAAAAGTGGTATTTTTCGAAAAAATCGTTTTTCAAATTTTGAAAAACAACATATATCACATGAAAGCTGACACGTAAGCGGTCCTGAAAATCCAATTAAAAAATTTTGCATTAAGTGAGTCGCGAGTAATAGCCAGTCAAAGTTGGAAAAGCGGCAAAGATCAAAGGATTTTGAAAATCGAAAAAATTGAATAACTATCGCAATTTCTGACGAAATCAGCTGATATTCGGTATTCAAAATGTCTGGGACATGGGCTAATTTTCTACCGAACAGCTAGTTCCTGGCTTCTACTGATTTTATTAAAACTTAAAAAATCGGCTTCTTTTGATGAATTTTAATTTAAAAAATTTTTTTCAACCAAAAGAAAGTTCATGCCATGAAGGTTCAGAAAATATATATACATTACTGCAGCAAAAAGGTACCGGTAATTCAGTATAAACAAAACAATTAGCTCCCGAAATTTTTTGGTCAGACTTTAGTTAATTAATTAATTCAGAGTATATGTACCAAAATAAGCTCAAAGCACACAAAAATGTACCTGTAGCACCTTGTTGCTGTGGGACACCTGCAGCCCCACAAAACAGGCTAGTTTGAGCCGACAGATCAAGCGGTCCAAAAGCACCCGAACCTGCAGAGGCACCAAACAGAGAGCCTCCAGAATACTGCGGCACATACTCCGGGCTGGGGCCGCCAAATAAACCGCCGGGAAAAGCATGCGGTTGGACACCACCAAATAAACCCCCACCTAAACGTTGAAGCTGGCCAGACGTAGCGGCCGAACAGGAATACAGACCAAGCTCAGGGGGAGGCGCCCTGGGTATGGCAGCAAAGCCGGTATAACTGGGTGAGGTCGGAGCGTAAGCGGGGGAGCGACGACTCAACACTGTGGGTGGTCCACTGGCACCAAAGAGACCGCCAGAGGATGGAGGTGCAGCAGCTGCAAAGGCAGGCTCCTTTTGCGGTTGCGGCTGACCTTTCGGCAGACTTGCAACACACATGACGAGATCTGTGGAGGCGTAGCCCAAAGGATATTGGCTTGACGGGCTTTGGCTGCTCATTACGCTTGTTAATTGGCGGACGCTTTCCGCTGACGGTTCTTCGATGTAGTCTAGCACGTCACCACTGGAAACAAAATCACAGCATTCTTCCACTTCTCCCAGTTGTAGTTCTTCTTCTAGTTCTTCCTCTCCAGTCGAAAGGGTCAGCGTGGATTTCTTCCCCATTTCATTCGGTGGTGGCGATCTAGATCTCGATTTTGACATCGACTTTTGCCTTTCCTCTCGACTGTCGGAATAACTGGCAGCCGATTTCGCCTGTTTCCTCATCTTTTTAGACGCCGCTTTGGCAACCGTACTCGTCTTTGCAGCCATTTCTGTCGTCGATTTCAAAAAATCCGTTCGAGCCAGCCCCTTTGCCGCAAACTTGCCCCCGGGGGCCCGGGGTGGGGGAGGGGGTGCCGCCCCACCCCCACCTCTCAAACTATCACGAACAACCCGGCGTCTGTCAGATTCCTCTTGTGCGGCATATTGTCGTGCGCGCTCAATTACAGCACGCTCTCCGCGCTCAACTACAGCACGATCTCGTTCTGGCAATTGGCCAAAACTGGACGGCAGAACCATAGCCGAGGAAGCGAAGCGTAGCGGGTCCGGCGACACTTTCTTCGCACTCGTTCGTTCAGCCGCTCTATTAACCTTAGCAGCAGTACCCTCAGAGTCGGCAGACGAAGCATCGCGTTCACTCATCAACTGCTCGACTGTCGATTCAGCCACTTCAACAGCCATATCGCACGAAATGTCCGCTTCTTCACTGGCTACCCTCCGCCACTTCCACATACTGCCACCAGAACGCAACTCTTCAAATCTCCCCAAATCTTCGTTGTTTAAGGCCTCCAAATAATTCTCATCGGGTTTTGGGTCAGCTATAGCATTATCATCATCACCATCATCATCACCATCATCTCCAAACAACTGCTGTCCAATTAGAGTTCTTATTTCCGCACCGAATTGGGGTCTCATTTCTTCAGGATCAAAATCGAAGAGACCCCCGCCCATATCATCATCTTCAGATTCTTCTTGACGCTGAACCCTTTCATAATCAACCTCATCAAAAGCTTGATCGGCTTTCATTACCTTCTGTTGAACAGGAGGCTTGGCCGAAGCGCTGCTACTGAGCAGACCCTGACCAAGGGGCCGTTTCAAAGACCACGAATCGCCCTGGGGAAAGGCCCGGGCCGCGAACGGCGCAGCCTGGGGAGAAGGGACCATATCCTCATCAGAATCACCGTCTGGGTCAACTTCTGCCAGCCGATGTTTTCTGGCAACAAAACGATATTTATAGCCACCAGAAGACCGGGCGAAATGGGGAGGGGAGGGGGGTTCCTGATCCCCATTTAGTTTCTTCATCATGGTCTTAGCCATACGCTCGGCCCGTTGCATATCTCGCTGCGCTTTGGCTTCCGCGGGATCCAGTTTTCGTGATTTTTCCATCTGGTTTGAACCAGTTTTCTGAGGAGCACCCGGTTTTGGGGGAGCCGGGGGTGCCGGAGGGGGATCTGATCTTCTGGCTGTCTGTTTGGTCCTGGCTCCCCTTCGTACCACAGGGGGTGCAGGTGGTATATAGTAGTGCACATCGTCATCACTACTGCTACTACTACTGCTGGTGCTGCTGCTGCTTGACGAAAGCTGGCGAGACATGCCCAATCGGATGGATTTATAGATATCCAGGAATTCTTGGCCGGTAGTATCTATGCCTCCTAAAACAACGCCAAAAAAGCTGAGCATACAGAAATACGTAAATCTCATCACCAGTGCACAACGATCAGAAAGTGACTATCCCTGCTATCAAATGCAGGCTAAATTTTGTCTAGTAGCCGAAATTGCGTACCTAGTGAACCCCCCATAAAAATGTATTTGCGTATGCTCACTCACCGTATATTTACTTACATGCTAAGGCTCTAACACACAAACGACTATGCTAATCTAAACTGCGCTATTTCAAGCATTTCAGAAACGTCATAAAATGTTTATTTAATTTAATTTAAATATGTAAAGTCACAAAATCATAAACCGTTATCCGCGTTGACGCAAACATAATTTTCATATAACAAACGGAATCCAATAGTCCAATCCATAAATTCTAAAAATGTAGTTTTAGATTCAGCTTAAAGCTAATTGTTGAAACAAGTAAATTATATAAACCGAAAAATAAGACATATCTATGATACCCTTTTCAGCCGCATCTTCGGCGAAATTTGAAATCATTTGATGAATCTCCGCATCATTATTCACTCGATCACCAAACTGACACAATTCAACAACACTCTATAACACAGAACACATAACAAAATATATAATACAAACTGGCTTTTTCCTTGGCCAAAATTTCTGGAGCGGGGAAGTCTGGGGAGGGGCGCCCTCCCCAGTCTGGGGGAACACCGATTTATGGGGGGGCGCGAAATTTTTTTCGAAATACGCTTTAAAAATAGGTATTTTTGCTGCTGAGCAGCTTGAACAATTTTAACCTTATTAAGCTTGAAATAGCTGCAAATGCTGCAAAAGACATAATCCGGCGAAGTCAGAAAACGTTTTCACAATTTTTCAAAACAAAACAAAAATAAAACCTTATTTTCCGTTGACTTTTGAAGTCAGGGAGTGGGCGGCAGGCCTAATCCTGGGGGGAACCTAAGTTTGGCGTGGACCGATTCATGAGCCCCACCACACCCCCCCCCCCCCTTTGAAGAAAAAGAAAGCAGAGACATTAACCGGAATCAAAAAACAATTAAAATTGAACATTTTACAAAATTAAATTTTTTACAACATCTTAATGAAAACATGCGTAGGGTAGAGCGAAGATGGTGCCCAGAAATTTCAACTATAACAAGAAAATAATTAATTCCAGTCTCTAGCGTCCTTGAAAGGTCTTATTCCATTCGCAATGCTGTTTTTGATAGCGCAAACTTTGAGTAAAGTACAAAAAATAACAAATATTTGGCCCCTAGCCAAGCTTCCTTGTCCCCACACACCGTTTAAGGTGGTGATTCCTTTTGGAGACATAAACTTCGAACCATTATTACTCAACCATTACTTGGAGTTAAGAAGCCATTTTTATATCAAAATGCAGCTTAACATTTGCTCTTTCTAATGAATACAAGAAAACTAACTTTAGTTCTTGGAGATTATTTAACTGCATTTTCGAAGTAATTTAATTTTCCAGATTTTTTGCAGACTAAAGTAAATTTTTTCGTGAGGCATCGGCCACATCATTCGATTCCACTATCAAATAGCTGGGGACCCTTTTTGTAGTTATTATGAAACCGCTCTTCGTTATAAAGAAATTAGCTAAAATGTATGCGCAACCTGGATTTTGCCTACTCTTCCAACTTTGGCAAGCGACCACTTTAGCTAGAAAGCAGCAACCGGGACAACTAAAAAAGGGTCCCTGGGTATTTTAGTGTAAAACATGTCTAGTAAGTGGCAACCATCTAGCTTGCATAGTAAATGCTCCACAATCGCTGGAAAAAATTTGGTCATGTTTTTGCAAAAACTACATTTTGTTGTTGTTGTTGTTGTTGATGCTTCCAGCCACCTGAATACAGATTCAATCGGCCCGGACACCTCCAGGACGGAGGCGGCCGCATTCTCTGAGAAAGGCAAGGACCTCCCGAGGCTTTTCCCAGAGGACCGCAAGGCTAGGGTTAGGACCCAAGTAGAATAGGCGTTGGCGGTCTGATTGTGGGCAGTAGAGTAAGGCATGCGACAGTGTGTCTTCCTGGTCAGGGCAATGGGCACATGAGGGAGAATCTCGGGCCCCAATCCTATGAAGGTACCAGTTTAGGATTGGAGAGAAGCCCCCGACACGAAGTTGGGACAGGACTGACCTGTCAGCCCTGGATAGTCCAGTTTCCTTCGGGTCAGGGTTGCGGGGGATTCGAATCAGGTCTAATCTGTCCGAGGATAGGCCGGATTGCCAGGTGCTGGTGAAATGTCTCGAAATTAGGGATTTCACTGCCCTGAAATCTACCGGAGTAGCAGCCTGGTCCAGATTTGAGCCGAGGCCAGCAAGCGTATCAGCGATTTCGTTTCCGTGTATGCCCGAATAACCGGGCAGCCAGTGGATTTGGAGGGTTCGTGGTTGACAGTTCAGGATGGACCTTATGCGGCGCCAGATGGTAAACTCCTTATAGGTAGTTGATTTGGCAGGACCAGAGGACAGCTTCCTGGATTAGGAATCCGAAAAAATCCTGATGATTTGATCTTCAGCGGATGCCGTCGCGTCAATCCATTCCAGGGCGCGGTCAGCTCCGTAGCTCGAGGTGACCAGACCAGCTGGTTCAATTATGTTCCGGGTGAGACCCAGCCGGTGGTGAAGAATAAAGACACCGCTTCCTCCATTTCTAGTTCCTTCTCGGGCTGATCCGTCAGTGTAGATTTCGATATCGGCCGGGGTCAGGCGATCCAGGACACTTTCCGTAGCAGATTTCTTCTTCTCTGGTGGTTCTCTTCTGGAGATGCCGCAGATTTCAGACACAATTTCCAACCCGGATGGGGCTTCCCAGGGCGGAAACGGGCTGATTGCGGCTATTTTTTCCTTGACCAGGCTGTCGGTGGAGGCCAGCACTGTTAGAGACCGGCCCTCCTCCCGCCAGGAGGCCTGAGAGGTCAGGCGACGGGCAGTTGGGGCAGCAAAAGAATCTGCAGTGGGGTTAGAATCCGGGAGGCACTGATACTTTTCGTATGCTGAAGCAGTTTGGGATTTGGCACGGACATGAAGGGACACCAAGCCTGCCTCTTTGACTGTGAGTTCAGCAGGGGATCCTCTAGGGCAGCCCGTTATGGCTCTGGCGGCTTCGTTCTGGATTGTTTGAAGTTGCTTCAGGTTGGAAGGAGCTACATTTTCTGTGATAGCAGCGTACGGGGTAGCAGTTAGAAGATTATAATGTCACGGATTGTCGGTCTCGACGAGACCTTCAAATTGACACCCGTAGTTTAATTCTACGACTTACGTAGCTCAAGAAATGGCGGATTATTTGACTTCTGCAAAAATGACAAGTTTTCAACGCCAAAATAGGAAAATCTACTATATCTCACGATAGCGAAAAGCTAGAAAGGTACTTCAAAAAGCAAAAATGAAGAGCTCAACAACATCTTTCGAATGAATATAATCATAGCTGTACAGCAACTGCCTAACAGTTAAAAATTGACAAAAACCACCCCGAACGGAGACGTCGAATTTTTGAAGCGGGATTGCGCGGAGGGTGTTAGAACGCTAAAAGAACTTATTTTGGAAAGTTTCATCAAATTTCATCTTGATTTGTACCGTCAATCAACAATATGTGCCCAAAAGGAATCACCACCTTAAAAGACAGATCTAGTTAACAGAATACCTTAAGTTGGTCAACGTTTTTAAGCTTAAGCTCTTCGGCACGCAGCTTGACAAGATTGATAGCTTTCTCGTAGAGGGCTTTGGCACTGGTTATGGAGGTTTGCTCCTGTACAAGCATATCCTTGATTAGCTGGTAGAAATTGGCACTTGTGTCCTAAAAACGATATACACTAAAAAAGATGATAAATAACATAAACGTAAACATACGTATAAACATACGTAACAGCTGATACCTTGATAAAAGAAAAAATTTGCTAAACGTTGATTAAAACCAAATAATATGTGTACAGCTATTTTGTAAGCTCAAACATTATGCAACAGTTAAAAAGACTTCCTAGGAAGATAGGCTTAAATTGGTGAGGGAGAGAGACCGAGGATTCTAATATTAACAAATTATTTAGAATCTAAAATTAACTCATCAATCACTCACAAATCATAGATTAATTAGATTGCGTTACCTCCAAATTTTCATCCGGATTTATCTGCCATCCCATGTAGCCGAGTGAGTCAACGTCAACGTCCTCTGATTTCATCAGGTCCAAAACCGACGGAGTTACACCCGGAGTTGTACCCTAAAAAAGTATAAAAGATGAAAATAGGAAAAATTCTAATAATTGAAGAATGGCATTAGTATTTCCCCACAGTATTCCCACGAAATAAGAAAATAAATGAGAAAAGTTGTCAATTTTTGTTCATTTGAAAATTATTCTCAAATTAGCACTCATAATATAATTTCTTTCAGAACACAAAGTTGTCTAACCGGTTGACGTTCTTCGACGGCGACGAAGCTAGTCTTGGTGCACATGACGGAATAGGTCTTACTCAACTCCACAATGCTGGACTCGTTCACGCTTCAGAACCTAAAATAAAAAAACAGCAAAAATGTACAGTGATTTGCTAGCTGAACCCTACTGTTACGTAAGACCATGAAACACCTTGAAAAATCTGCTCTGTAGCTATTGCCCTGGAGTGCTAGCCTTTTCTTGTGGAATCTATCAAGTTCGGTACACTTTAACAGCTGGCTTAAGGTGGTGGTATCCTTTTGTGCAGTGCTTTTGGGGTGATTTTTTGAAACGCTATAACTTTCGCAATTTTAGGGAGTTGTAAAGAGCTTTATATATCATTTTACAGCTTATAATTGCAGATTCACATGTACTTACGAAACTAGCAAGGAAATTAGCACAAAACTAGCAAAAATTTTTCTGACATACTAACATCTGACAGGCTGAATATAGACTTCAAAAATCTTTGAACATTGATTCCTCAAAACTGTAGAATCGGCTAAAGTTTTTTCTTGTGCCTAATGTTTTAATGTTTTAGCTCAAA
>JASAND010011129.1:0-10686 GCA_030248195.1 Trissonchulus latispiculum
GAACTGACTTAATGACTCTTTTTACGCTTGATTAGTCTTTAAGTGGCACCCAATAGAGCAGGTTGAACACAGACAGCAGAACGAAAAGGAGAGAGGTCACTTCTTAATGGCCTATGCATTTCTCTCCATACAAATTTTACATCTTTAATATTAGGCGTTTAGTAGATTAAACTAAAAACGGCATAATTGTCAGTCGCTTCCTGAAACTTAAGTTAGAAATTAAATGAAAGAAGAAGAAAAAATAAAAGAAGTAAACGCGAACAGGAAATTATTTTTTCACGGCAGATTTGATAATCGTAAGTGTGGAAGTATTAAGGTATCTATGTAATAATTTTGTCGCAATGTTGTGGATCCAACTGTTTGAAATTAATTAGTGTTTAAAATTAATGCCAGTTTGAATTGAGTTTAGGTTTACTCCTTTTAAATTTAATTTTAATTTAGCTTTAAACGTCGAGTGGAACATATCTTCTTACTTTTTTCAAATTGTTACTTTGCTAAACTCCTAATATTAAGGATGTAAAATTTATGGGGAGAGAAATGCAAAGGTCATTAAGAAATGAGCTCTCTCTCCTTTTCGTTCTGCAGTCAGTGTTCAACCTGCTCTGTTGGGTGCCACTTAAAGACTAATCAAGCGTAAAAAGAGTCATTAAGGTGGTGATTCCTTTTGGAGACATCAACTTTGAACCACTATTATTCATTCATTATTTGGAGTTAAGAAGTCATCTTTATATCAAAATGTAGCTTAACATTTTCTCTTTTCAATGAGTACAATGAATCTAAGTTTGGCTTTCCAAAATGTTTTTCCTGTATTTTAGAAGAAGTATAATTTTTCAGATTTTTTGCAGGCTGAAGTAAATTTTTTCGCAGGACATCGGTTGGAGCATTCGATACCTCTATCAAATAGCTGGGGACCCTTTTTTAGTTATTGTGATATCGCTCTTCGTTATGGAGAAATAAACTAAAATGTCTGCGCAACCTGGATTTTGCCTACTTTTCACTACTTTGGCAAGCCACTACTTCAGTTAGAAAGCAGCTATCGGGGCAACTAAAAAAAGGGTCCCGGGGTATTTTTGTGTAGAACATATCTGCTAAGTGGCAACTCTCTAGCTTGCATACTAAATTCTGCACAATCGCTGGAAAAAATTTGGTCGTGTTTTTGCAAAAACTACATTTTTTGTGATAGCAGCCTAAGGGATAGCAATTGTACGATGGTCATGCCTCCGATAATTGGCCTCTGTGAGACCTTTAAATCGACACCCTTAGTTAAATTTTACGGCTTTCGTAGCTCAAGAAGTAGTGGATTATTTGATTTCTGCAGAAAGGACAAGTTTTTGATGCCAAAATAAGAAAATTGGCTATATCTCACGATAGGGAAAAGCTAGAAAGTTGCTTCCAAAAGCAAAATTGTAGAGTTTAACGAGTTCTTTCGAATAGATATAGTCATAGCCATGCAGCTGCTGCCAAACTTTCAGAAATTGGCAAAAACCGTCCTGAACGCAAATGTTGAATTTTTGAAGCGCGATTGCGCAGAGGGTGTTAGAACGCTAAAACAACTTATTTTGGAAAGTTTCGTTGAATTTCATCCTGGTTTACGCCGTCAATCAACAATATGTGCCCAAAAGGAATCACCACCTTAAGTCAGTTCCTCCCCACAAATTTTACAGAAGCCGATGATATATATATATATACGGTTGTAAAGACAGCACAATGACCCCCATAGATTGACACCCGACAAATAGAGACCCCCCCTTATTGGATAAGTGGTTAGCTACTGAAAGTTACACTTAAGAGGGAAAGGTAGAATGATAAAGTCTAACCTATAGAGGAGAAGGTAAAGGTTAAAATACATCATACTGTTTGTTTAGTCTACACAGAGGAGGAGAGGAAAAGTTTAAATGAAACACTGCATTTAGACCAGACCAAACAAACATAACAAAATATATATATATATATATATATATACGTACGTACCTACGGTTACACATATAAACAGCTGAAAATATTTTCTAGGGGGGGCGCGGAATGTCAAAGGAGGGGGCCCAAATCGCAAAGGGGGGGGCGGGCCCCCCCTGGATCCGCCACTGGGTGGGGGGGAGTAAAAGGTCCAAATCTGGTTTGGGGAGTCTCTAAACTCGAAATTTTTACAAAAAACTGTACCCAAAAGGTACCCAAATTTTTTTCAGCTAAAAATGGCCCCACTAAGCACCCTGGGGGGGGGGGAATCCCATACACTGAAAAATCAAATCTACACTTTATGGGTATATCAGTGCCTATGTGTAACATATGGCTTAGGCTTAGTGTCAGGCTTAGGCTAAGGCTTAGGCTTAGGGCCCTTTAGCACGTACAGATCAAAAAAAAGGTCGCCGAACAAAATTTTTAAAAGTGGAAAATTTTATTACCAATCGACTCGTCTCGTCGTCCTGAGCACAGAAATATCAAATTTATTGCATAAAAATGCGTTTCTGATTTCCCCCCTTGGGTGACTTGATCCTTTTCGACATAATATCTACTATTTTCGACATAATTGCAATCAAAATTTACTCGTATTGCGTTTTAAAACCTATTTTTTAGCATTTTCCACTATTCCTAGCCAAGTTTTTCAAAGTTTTTTCAGAAATTTTTTCAAAATAACCTAGAAAATAAAATTTACTCCTCTAGAATTTTTGCATATCCTCCCCCAACTTTCGGCAACCTTCCCCCCATAGTTTCCCTGGAACTTTCCCAGAATTCGAACCTCAGAAATTTGGAAAAATGGTCAAAAAATGCAAAATTTTCTGTAAATAAGCCCTTTTTCCTTCAAAATAAAACCTTTTTTTAACATTTTAGGTATTTTGCACCGTTTTAAAGCGATTATAAGTCAAAATTTGAGAAAAATTTTCCAAAATGACCACTTTAGGCCAAATTTAGCCAACTTTTTGGGACCAAAATCGCTGGGGGGGGGGTAGCCGAAAGTTGGGGTATGTAAAAAATTCTGGGGTGGGGGGGGGGAAAATTAGTCAAAATTTTTGGAGGGGAGACACCCCCCCAAAGGAAACTATGCTCCCCCCTCCTCCGTACATAGGTGTACCACCTGTATGGGTTGGGGGGGGGTAGAAGGTCCGAATTTGGCTCGGGGGAGCCCACCAAAATCCGAAATTTGAGGGGAGGACCCCTAAACTGTATCTGTACCCTACTTTTTTAGCTAAAACTGCTCCGTTTTCGATGTACAGTACATTAAACGTACTCAATAGCTTCTGTCAATAGTTTTCTTATGCGAAAATATGTAGGGCTTGAAAATTGACAAATTTGTGCTAAAATATTCTTAAATTAGCCCAGACTGTGGTTTATAATTGCGTATATTACCTTTTAATTACTATAAATAACCATCTTTAGCTGTTTATAGCTGATTGATAGCCATTTTTTCGAATTTTTTCAAAAATTTTCAGAAATTGCCAAGAATTTTTTCAAAAATTCTGCATTCTTTACTTGGTTTGGACCCAATTTTAGGGGGGAGGGGGGGTTTGTGCTCGGCTTGGGGGGGAGTAGTTGAGGTCGGGTAGGGGGGAGGTGGGTCTGGCCTCTCCGTGGGGGGTCTACCAGGGGTACACCAACTACCCCCAAACGATTTTTGGTTAGCTAAATTTGGCCCAAAAATGGTTTTTTTTGGCTTAAAGTGTTTACTTGTATTTTTGCGAGAACTACGTACACGTTTTTAACTGCATTATGGACTTTCTGACTCAAAATTGACCTTATTTTGGAGCTGGAAACATGTTGGCAAACAAGTTCGCGAGTTTAAAACCACTTATATACTTAAATAAAATTACTTCATGGTTGAACGTTTTTGGATATTAGAAACGGCTGAAAATGCGATTTTTGGCATAAAAATACAAAAATTTTGTGGGTCTCCATAGGACCCCCCCAAAAAAGTTGGGGGATCCTCAAATCTAGTCGTCTCGTCGTCCTGAGTCCGCAAGTATCAAATTTATTGCATACAAATGTGCATTGGATTTTCCCCCCAGGTCCACTTGTTCCAAAATTTTTTGGAGGGGCACAGGGGGTCGAAAATTGGGGGGGGCGGGGAGTTCCCTTCCTGGTGAAACTATGGGGATAGCCAGTGCCCCCATCCGTTTTTTCAACCCTCCCCCAAAACTTTGGGAGTACGCCTAAATAAAAAACCTTGAATTCAACTGTGTCTAGCTTAGGCGCAGGGCCCAGTTAAACTTGTTTGTGCGAAACTAAGAAAGTTTGTGTCAGGCACACTTGTACACAAAAAACCGTGATAAAGCTCGTTAATATATAGAACATATATACGTATATACATAATGTAATATATAATTGCTTAAGTATTACGTATAATTTATTTGTTTGCTATTGTAGATCTGCAGTATTGTATCATTTTATGAGTTCAGTATGGATACTTTGAAACGGCGTCTACACAAAGTTTTGGGAAGTGATCGCACTCCAGACAATGCATCCGGTCAAACTACGGTCTCTGAGATAAGCTCTCCGTATAATCTTGTTCATCGCATCCATGTTGGTTACGTTCCTGGAACGAATGAGTTCCAAGGTCTTCCTGAACCGTGGCTCCGTCTTTTACATTCTCAAATAAGGTAATATAGACATAGAGCACTTTATACATACATGAATATAAATGAGTTCTGTTAGTTGACTCTTTTTGCTGAAGCGGGCAATTTTTGCTGCTTTATTATAATTATATAGCGCGGCGGGAAAAAACCCAATCCGATATGCGGGAAAAAAACCCATCGCCAGTGTGAGTCACCCATATGAACTAGATCGGATTTTAATAGCCTATCTTAAAGAGCGTCCAAAACTACCCTAGAGGGTGTATTATTGTAGTTCCCCCTGCCTCTCAGCAAATTTTTTGGGACTTTGAAAATTTTGGAATTTTTGGTCCCAACATGGGGGTCAGGCAGGGTCAACTTTGGGGGGGGTCACCCTGAACTACTGGAAAGACTTAGCCCAAAACGGATTATAGTTTCACAGAGGATATGTCTCGAACTTCACGATGGTGTATGCAATTTGGCTCTAATACCTGTGGTGCGACCTGGGGGTGACCTAGACTCGGCGGGGAAAAAACCCATGTGCGGGAAAAAAACCCAAATTTCAAAATGAAATTTTTTACTAACCATTAGCAGCAAAGGA
Source organism: Trissonchulus latispiculum (assembly GCA_030248195.1). Classification (NCBI taxonomy): domain Eukaryota; kingdom Metazoa; phylum Nematoda; class Enoplea; order Enoplida; family Ironidae; genus Trissonchulus; species Trissonchulus latispiculum. Next base: position 5,143 of record JASAND010011129.1, read on the forward strand.
AAAATTCATGCATTTCTTAGCTCAGTAGAGCCTCCTGATTAATTTGGTATAGATTTTACCTAGGTTCGACCTTCTATGTGAGGTCCAGATGGCCAAAATCTGAGATGGTGCCATTTCAAGCCAAATTTTCAAATTTCGCCAAAAACCGCTAATTTTTCACTAAAATAGGTCGGGTTTGGCTTTAAATGCAATAAAAACACGTTTTCTATGTGATAGGATGCTTAAACTGCAGAAATTAAGCAAATTTCAAAAATTTCCAAAATTTGCCTATGTTTATACACGTGTATATACACATACGAAATTTTGAAAAGTCAATTTTACATGATTTTTTGCAAAAATATTGATATTTTATGATTCAGATGTACTAAAAATGACCCGCTCTTTTGGTATAGTCAAAACCGTTCTAGCATGCTTGCAGCAAAACGGCTGGGTTTTTTTCCCGCACATGGGTTTTTCCCCGCATTGGGTTTTTTCCCATCGGTTTGGTCGAAAATTTCTCACCAACCGTAAGTGATAGAGAGACGTTTTATGGCTCATTTTGAAGCTCTTCGCAAGGCCTCATGGTAGTTATCGTTAGATTTTCGATTTGTCGCTGAATAAAAAAGTTACAGCCAAAATTCGAAAATTTGGGTTTTTTCCCGCCGCGCTATACACGTTATGTATTTTTCATACGTATATTTGCCTTTTGCTAAGTTTGTCGAATCTTTAAGTCTTTAGCGTTTTTTCAAAATCGGATTTCATCAAATTTTATAGCTTTGTTTATCAAAGGTCAGAAGTCAGGGTTTTTTCAAACTCAGTTTCGATTTATGCATATGCATATGTATTTATGGCCTGCATGGATTGCTTATATATACGTGGACTTATTCTCTCAAAATCTTCCCCCAAACAAGAGGGGGCACCGGTGGGGGCGAAAAAATGTGCCGGGAAAAATGCGCCCGAGTTATTATTGCATTTTTGGCGTTTTTATGAATATAATAAAAAACGACAAAAAATAGAAATTTGGATCAGGTAGTGCGCGTTAGCGCACTACCTAGAATAGGGAAATTTGCACGTTGTGCGCCTTATTGGAATCTGTTTTTTTTAATAACTCACGGAGGAGTGGACCGATCGGGCTCAAACTTGCTATGTGAAGAGCCTATGGGCAGGGGTACATGCTGTGAAAATTTCAGCCGAATCGGTCGAGCCAATCTCGAGATATGCAAATTAGGTGCTTTGGCCGCTACACAGTTCTCTCCATTTTTTTTGTACGCCCCCCCTAGAGGTCGGAGGACAAAACATTTCTATAAAGTTTTGCTATTTTTGTGGATAGAATCCCCCGCAATTCAGGGCGAATTTTTCTTTTCGCGCTAGGACCCCCCCATAGGTCTGTGTAGTCTTGGGATTTTTCGATTTTTGACCCCCCCGGAAAAAAACTAAGTCCGAAAATTTTATGTCCAGTCTACAGAGAGCTAGGCTCAAAGCCAGGTTCTCATATTGGGGTTATAGCATCGCCCCAAGGTGAAGATCTCCGGGAAACGAGATGGTGCTGTTCGGTGGTCTGTGGCGCCCTGGCCAGTGGTCACTAGTTAACGTGTAAAAGGGGGGTCTGGGCCTACGGAGTAGGCAGCCCTATACATAAGAGCTGCTGGGCTGAGGTTTCGTATTCGAATAGGAACCCCTATATGGTGAATCTAAATGGCCCATTAGTTTTGCTCTATCACCTATCCGTGGGGCTGGGCGGCACCCTGATGGAGGTGGGCCCCTACCGTGTCGCAGGTCCAACTTTAACCTCTCCCATAGAAAGATCCGCTGCAGGTACAGCTTTCATATTGGGCGTGTGGTGTGGGCTGCGGGAGCACTACCACGTGGGATATAGTAGGTACCGGCCAGACCCCTGTGGCGCCCTGGCCAGGGGTCCGGACCGTGGACCATGCCCAAAATGGCCAAAAATCGATTTTTCTAAAAGTGGCCAAGTTTGGTATCAAATGAAAGCCCTTGGTGAGGCGAACATTTTTTGTCATTGGAGGACCCCTCCAAAGTGGCCCCAGCGGCCTGAGGCGCCCTGACCAGGGTCCGGACTGGTCAAAAATCGATTTTTTTTTAAAAATTTCCGACTTTGGTATCAAATGAAAGCCCTTGGTGAGGCGAACATTTTTTCTCATTGGAGGACTCCTCCAAAGTGGTCCCAGCGGCCTGTGGCGCCCTGACCGGGTCCGGACTGGTCAAAAATCGATTTTTTAAAAAATTTCCAACTTTGGTATCAAATGAAAGCCCTTGGTGAGGCGAACATTTTTTGTCATTCGAGGACCCCTCCAAAGTGTTCCCAGCGGCCTGTGGCGCCCTGGCCAGGGTCCGGACCGGTCAAAAATAGAATTTTTGAAAGTTTTCCAAGTTTGGTATCAAATGAAAGCCCTTGGAGAGAGGAACATTTTTTCTCATTGGAGGACCCCTCCAAAGTGGACCCAGCGGCCTGTGGCGCCCTGGCCAGGGTTCGGACCGGTCCAAAATAGAATTTTTTAAAGTTTTCCAAGTTTGGTATCAAATGAAAGCCCTTGGTGAGGGAAACATTTTTTCTCATTGGAGGACCACTCCAAAGTGTTCCCTGTTGCCTGTGGCGCCCTGGCCAGGGTCCGGACCGGTCCAAAAATCGATTTTTTTCAAAAGTGGCCTACCGCACATCATCAGCCATTTAGAAAATTGCGTTAAACACTCATTTGCGTTCTCAAATTCGCATATAAGAGCCTGCTATTTAAATCTCTGTGTCCCCACGCGTGCCGCTGCCCCCCCCCCCAAATGTCGGCAACCGATCAGAGAACTGCATTAAACACTCATTTGCGTTCACATATTCGCATATGAGAGCCTGCTATTTAAATCTTTGTGTCCCCACGCGTGCCTCTGCCCCCCCAAATATTGGCAACCGATCAGAGAACTGCATTAAGCACTCATTTGCGTTCACATATTCGCATATAAGAGCCTGCTATTTATATCTCTGTGTCCCCACGCGTGCCGCTGCCCCCCCCCCAAATATTGGCAACCGATCAGAGAACTGCATTAAACACTCATTTGCGTTCACATATTCGCATATAAGAGCCTGCTATTTATATCTCTGTGTCCCCACGCGTGCCGGTGCCCCCCCCCCAAATATTGGCAACCGAGCAGAGAACTGCATTAAACACTAATTTGCGTTCACAAATTCGCATATAAGAGCCTGCTATTTAAATCTCTGTGTCCCCACGCGTGCCGCTGCCCCCCCCCCAAATATCGGCAACCGATCAGAGAACTGCATTAAACACTCATTTGCGTTCACATATTCGCATATATATAAGAGCCTGTTGCATCATCAGCCAGCCATTCAGAAAACTGCGCTAAACCCACGATTTTGCGGTCTAAAATTTGCGTTAAAAGTGCCCTTAAAACAGTCTGCCAATTTGATTTCTATCCTTCCCCACGCGGTGCCGCTACTCCCGCCGCACATCGTCAGCGATTCAGAAAATTGCGTTAAACACTCGCTTTTGTGGGCACAACTTTGCATAAAAGGTCCTAATAAAAGTATTGTGGATTTTATCCTAACCCACTCGGCGCCACTAGCCTCTCCGACATTGCTACACACATCTTATCCGGGAAAATGCCGGTTGCTTATTAAAGTCGAAAAGTAATACGTATGTGATCTACAGCGGAAAAATACAAGAAACTAGTAACAAAAATGCCCTAACGGTCATTGCTAAAGGGGAGAATAGGGAAATGCTGCTAAAGCGGAAAAATGCCAATAGTTTCGTGCAGATTAATGTCTACTCAGCGCATAAAATTATTGAAACCAGCTTTTTGGCACAGAATAGAGAAGGGGGGGAATCTAGCCAGCGCCTAAGAATGATTGAAACCAGCTTTTTTGCGCAGAATAGCGAATCTGGCCAGCGCCTAAAATGATTGAAACCAACTTTTTGGTGCAGAATAGGGAGTCTAGTCAGCGCCTAAAATGATTCGAAACTAGCTCTTTGCTGCAGAATAAGGAATCTAGTCAGCGCCTAAAATGATTGAAACCAACTCCTTGGTACCGAGTAGGGAATCTAGTCAGCGCCTAAAATGATTGAAACCAGCGTCTGGGGTAGAATAGGCGCCTCTCGCCATCCACGCTAATCGCGTGACCTCGAAGACTTCTCGTAGAATGATCTTAGCCAGTAAGCACCTGACATTTGCGTGTATACCTGTGTCACATAGGCTGTGTGTAAGTGTGCGTGTAAGTGCATCAGCAGTTCCTCGTGAAGTTCGAAAAAACTAGTTTACTTTAGGTAGAGGGAACCTTGGTTTGCACATGTTGCTCAGCAGGTTAAACAAAATTTATCATGGAACAAAATTTATCATGTTAACTATACTTACACGTTTATGTATTGTATGTGCTTTTTTTATATACGCTATCGTGGTGGGGAATTTGAGTGGACTTGACGAAGCCAAATGCGTTTATGTATTTTTATACAGTACGTAGACTAACTTTATCTTAGGGAGCAGTAGACTGTTGTTTTTTATAGCGACTGTTTCATATTCATTTCATTCAGTCACAGCAGAGCCTATATTACATGGCACCATCACGTGTTCAGTCCAGCAGACAGCTCCTTGTGCGGAATTATTTTTCCTTCATTGACTCCACGGTTATAAGCCTTCTCAAACCAATGTATTATACTTTACGCCATTGTGACTGAGTAATTGGGGTTTTCTGGGAAAAAAAAAAGGGGGGGGGGGGGGGCCTTCGGGGGGTAACAATGGCCCCCCCCCCCCCCAAGACCAAAAGTAGGAAATAAAATGGGCTAAAATGCTAAAAATGCGGTGGTAAATTGTGTTTTCTACGTATACTGCATCTATGCTCAAAAGTGCGATAGATCTACGATTTTTAACCAAGTCCGCGGCAGAAAATTTTGAAAATTTTTTTTTTTTTTCGAAAATTTTGACCAAAAATCCTAAAAATTTGGCATTTTCTGGGCACCTTATAATTCGTTTGGGGAGCCCAAAAAAGTGGGGGGGAACGAGTGGGGGGGAGGCCCCCCCCCTGCGATTGGGTGGATGGCGATCTGAGCACTTCACGCGAAGGGGGGAGCCTATTCTACCCCAGACGCTGGTTTCAATCATTTTAGGCGCTGACTAGATTCCTATTCGGTACCAAGGAGCTGGTTTCAATCATTTTAGGCGCTGACTAGATTCCCTATTCCGCAGCAAAGTGCTGGTTTCAATCATTTTAGGCGCTGACTAGATTCCCTATTCTGCACCAAAAAGCTGGTTTCAATCATTTTAGCGCTGGCTAGACTTCCTATTCCGCACCAAAAAGCTGGTTTCAATCATTTTAGGCGCTGGCTCGATTCCTATTCTGCGCCAAAAAGCTGGTTTCAATCATTTTAGGCGCTGGCTCGATTCCCTATTCTGTGCCAAAAAGCTGGTTTCAATAATTTTATGCGCTGAGTAGACATTAATCTTTGCGAAACTATTGGCATTTTCCACTTTAGCAGCATTTCCCTATTCTACCCCTTTAGCAATGACCGTTAGGGCATTTTTGTTACTAGTATATAGCGAGAAACTTTT
>JASAND010011132.1:0-14184 GCA_030248195.1 Trissonchulus latispiculum
TTCTGTATCAGGCATGGGCAATGCCTGCACAACTCCTGCACATGTGCAGGCTAGGAAAAATTTTCCCCCGCGCAGTGCGCAGCAAAAATTTTACACCCCGCGCAGTCAAATTTTTGCCCCGCGCAGGATAGTGCTTCAAGATTTTATCCCGCGCAGCAAATTTTTATAGCAACAAAATTTTTACCCGCCCGCAGCAAAGCGCATAAAAATTATATCCCGCGCTGCAAACTTTTACCCGCCCGCAGCAAAGCGCATAAAAATTATATCCCGCGCTGCAAATTTTTACCCCCGCGCAACAAAACGCATTAGAACTTATCCGTACAACGAAATTTCTTACTCGAGCAGCGAATTTACCCCCGCTCAGTAAAGTTTTCACCCCCCGCGCAACAAAGCGCATCAAAATTTTGTCCCGCGCAACAATACTTATCGCACGCAGCAAACTTTTTACCACTGCGCAATAAAAAGCATTAGAAATTTATCCCGTGCAACGAAATTTTCATCGCTGCACAACACAAATTTTACCCGCCCGCAGCAAAGCGCATAAAAATTATATCCCGCGCTGCAAACTTTTACCCCCGCGCAACAAAGCGCATAAAAATTTTATCCCGCCCTGCAAAATTTTACCCCCGCGCAACAAAGCGCATTAGAACTTATCCGTGCAACGCCAATTTCTAACTCGAGCAGCAAATTTTACCCCCGACCCGTAAAATTTTTACCCCCGCGCAACAATTAATTAATCTTTTAACACGTTTCCATTATTATAGATTTTTTTCAAAATTTCGCTCACATTTTTGAGGGGTCTGAATAAACACAGCACTACTATTAGAAACGCCTTCAATTTCTTAAACAAGATTAACTGTTTTCTAGCAAGCCTTTGTGCTTAGAAGGGCTTTACAATGATGCCATGATGCTTTACATAATCTTTACAATAACGCCCTTTACAGAGACTCTCCCATTGGCGTCATTCAACCAAAACGCCATATTTACATGGTGGGACCCCCTGCGGACCCCGAAATGCCCGGTTATGATCCTGAGTCCTTCTTCAGGATGGTTGGTCAGGGTCACCCGGTTTTCTGGAATATCTACCGGGAGGTCCCTGTGGATGGGTCGGGCCCTGCCTCGCGGTGGTCCGATTTGGTGATCCTTTATCGGAAACGGGATGGTGGTGCGATGGCCCATGGCGTTCTGCCTTACATCAACACCCTGAACTCTCTGATTGTCGGGGACACAAACTTTTCACAGGTGATGGGTCCTATGTTCCTGAGCAAGGAACAGAAGGTGGAACGTATGGAGGTGATGCAGTTGGCGGAACTGCAGGGACTTAATCCCGTCATGGTCATGCGAGAGCATGATGGTCTGTCATCGCGACCCGCCAGAGGGGAGACGACGGTGCCAACCGTGGCCACCTCACCCCCGGACCTATCTGACTTTGTGGTCCCTCAGGCCCGTGATGATGGGGCCGTCCGTCATCCGGACTTTGATGGAAACGACGACCCCTCCCTCCTCGGTGGTCACCTCGGTCCCCGTGACTCGATTCGGCACGAAGCTTCGTAGTGTCGAGTCATCGCAGGGAGGATCTAGTGGCGGCATCGCCCGGTCTGCACCCAAGACCCCGTTGGCTGGAGCGGAAGCGGCCAAACCTGGAATGACCTGACCTGCCTCCGAATCGAACTTTTTCGGCGGTATTACTGGTTCAGGACGGGGCCGTGGCTATCGTCCATACGGATCCGACTAGGATTCATCCGTTGCAACCGCTATCACGGCTTCTACTACTCCTCGAAGCCACATGCCACGATCGTCAACACCTGGTATGGTGTCCTATGTCCCCCTGGAGGAACCACCCAGGGATTCTTCGGACCACGACAGGTGGGAGGCCGTCTATCACGGTCACCGGGACGATCAACCACCAACCTCACGATCACAGCGATCGCCTCGGCGGGAGGCATCACGCCCTCCTCCATCAATTGAACCTCTTGATCACTCGCGATCACACCGTCGAGAACGCTCAACGGACCGTCACCGTCTACGATCAGCATCTCGTCGTCGAGATTCCTGTTCCGCGTCACGAACACCTCGTGATCGCCGACCGGAGTCTCGAGATGACCATCGTCGGTACCCGTCAACGAGTCGTCATCATGACCGACGGTCTACACGTGACCGTTCACCGTCGGCTCGTCGTCGTGAGTCCGACCGTCATCGGAAATCGTCACGAGATCGCTATTCGGCCGACCGACCGACCAACATCACGAACGCGAGCGTCGCGAAGATCGTCGCGAAGACCGTCGCCCTCCATATCCGATTAGCCTATCCGATTAAACGTCGTGAAGAGTCTCGTCACGATCGTGATCGTCATCACGCCGCTGACACGTTGAGTCGGTCACGACCAAAATCACCGGCTTATCGTGTCCCTAAAGTCAAAACCATCAAGAAAGCGGACGGAAAATCCTCGGCTATTCGGGAATTGCCACCTGAATATCCGTCGAACTATACCAGAGACAATTTTCCACCGTTTCGGGTCTATTTGGTCACCGTCCTCTGCGATATGCTCAATCAGGACATCGCGAAGCAGGTGTCCCGTGGGACGGAAGACCCGATCTACGACCGTTTTACAATCGAACAACCGACACCGGCGGAGATCGCGGCCATCAAATTAGACCGTTGGCCGGACCACCCCATCATTTATATGCGGGACAATAATCTCCAGTGGAAGCCCCATAACATCCCGGGCGACCCTAGTGAGAAGAACCTGCATCCTTGGGTGGCCCTATTCCGTGAGGAGGTCCTCAAGTGGATCGTGAAACACGTCCATCATACCCAACGGCTCCCGGATGATCTACTGGATATCATCTGGAAGAAGATGTGGGACCGCGATCCACAATTGACGAACCACATGAAGGCTAAGCCTGAAAAGGTCACGACTGGTGGTAAGACGAACTGGCACTCACGATGACAGATCTCGGACTATCGTGACCGCTATGGGAAAATCTACAAGGGCTTTCCAGTCAATCGGGTTTCGTCGACTGCTCGATGGGCCAACTGTATGGCAACGGCAGCTTTGGTGTCGGAATTGTTCCGGTACCCTCATCTGATCCGACGGCACGAATTCCGGGAATTCTATTGCTGTCACATGCATAGCCGTCGCTTGCGAACCCGATGCATGACCATCAAGAAGGCCATGCTGGATTACCACCGTCCCAACGTCGCGGGCATCGCGAACGTTGATGAAGGCTATTTCCTCAATTTCTATCTGGGGTCGGAATATGCCTTTTCCTTCATGTTCAAACATCAGCCATTCGTCAACCTGCCGGTGGAACAATTCGAGAACCACTATGTGGGAACCAAGGAACACCTCTATCAGGGTCGCAAGGGCTGGTACTGCCAGTCTGACGTCGTCATGGACCTTGTGAGGGATCATCCCGGTCGCGATGGCTTTGCTATCAAGCATAGCACGGATCAGGCCATCGCCGCTCTGCCCGATTGTCGCCTTCAGCGATGGCAGTCAGGTCCCGATCAGCTCACTCAGCGGCTGATCATATTCCATGTCTTCTACCATTGCCCTGATATGCAGGAGTTCCTGGTCCAGACGATTGGGAGCTATTACTGCAAGACTTCCACGGACCCTTGGTGGGGGATTGGTGTGAAGGTTCCTCGAGGCTTCAAGCCTGATGACCTGGTGTTCGACGGCAAGCACAACTGGCTGTTCAACACCAAGAATTGGTCGGACCTCAACATTCAGGGGTCCCTTTATACGGAAGTGGGACTATGGCTCATGCAGGCTGGACCCGACGAGCTGTGGGAGGACCGGTTCGACCGAATTCCCTTGTCCGGAGCCCGGCTCAATGCCTACCTTGACGTGGTCCGTCAACGCATTGCGGTGGCCGCGGATCGCTACAGAAGGGTCTGCCAGCGCCTCCATTCTTTCGTATGGAGCCACCATTGGCTCTGATGAACCAGCCCATCGACATGCCGGTCAACCGGGACGGCATTCACATTGTTGGCTGTGCCCCTCCTGGTGAGGAGAAAAACATTTTCCATCCCTCCGTGGCCTTGACCCTGTGGAATCCATTGGAACCTCATCCCCAGGACCACCATCGGGCCACAGACATCATCATGATGGAGTATTGAGCGAGTCGGCATCGACCCTCAAGCTTCGGAATCTGGAGTCCTCCATCAATTCTGACTATTTTCCCACGGAAAGATTCCTTTCCTGATCTGACTTTTCTTTCTTCTGGCATCTGATTGGGTCTGATTTATGTTGCCCACCATGCTGACGGCTCGGCCGATGTCAGAACCTGGATTTGGAATTCTCCTCTTGATCATTACGATCCTGACCGCTATATTAGGTCTTTGTTTTACCAGTATCGTTTGTGACAGTGACACTTTTACTTACATTTCATATATATAATATGTTATTTTGTATTTTATCTACGAATTCGGAATTTTCTGTGTTGTTTAGTTTAGTTCCTACGAGTTGTAATCTCCGTATTCTATATTTTGTATTTGTTAGTTTTCTTTGAAAGTATTTACTTACGAGCCTAATCTCTTGTTATGTGCACAGTGTAAATTTAGGTATGTACGTCTTTTCTTTGAACTGGAATCTTTTCTAAATGTCTACGAACCTATTATTTTGTGTGTTATTTTCGAACTTGTTGTTCTCTTGTTTACTTATTTTTGAATCTGTAGTTTTCTGTGTTTTTTCTGTTAATCCATACATATGTCTTATATTAACCAAAGTTTTCTACTAGTATTAAGCTATGCCAATGTTGTTTGCTCAGTATTTTGACCAGTGCTTTATTTTTGCGAGGATTCGATCCATACTGTATTATTATAACTGCCATATTTGCCTTATTTTGTCAGAAATCCCAGTGATGGCATTAGCATATGAAAATACGAAGTTTTTACCAAGGGAGGGTGGGTTTTTATTCCCTTAGGACCTCACCCTAACGGTGTGTCTTTTTCTAGTAACTTTACTATTATGATTATTATTATCATAGGCTGTTTGCCTTGTTGAGCGAAGGCCTGATAAACCTTAGCTTGGCATGGTTTAACTTAAATTTATTAATATTTTATCGGAAAGTTCAACTTATTTTCTTGTTATCTTAATATTTTAACACACTCGTTTGACTATACATTCCAAAGGAGGGTAACTCCTCTTTCCCATGAGTTGCTTTTGGAAAGTCATCGTATTTTCATATTAGCTACTTAATTCCAAATAACCTTACGGTTCTACTAATACGTGTATTTTTGCATATGCATAATTTTGGTCATTTTGCGCTTTAATTTGTGATCGTTACTGGCATAGCTAGTATATGTTTATTCCATCGTAAATATGCCGTATTTAATCACTTGTTTTTTGTATTTTTATACTATACTTATATACTTATGTTTGAGTAGTTGGTTTAGTCTAGCTTTGTGACTTGCAGTTTGACAGATCGTCTGTAGTGTACTAGTATTTGTAGCAGCATTGCTCTGTACTATGTGTGCTTGTTTTGAGAGCTCGGCTCACGTACCAGTTCGCCTTTGAACAGTGATCCTCTCGGGAGTTCGGATGGCGAGCCCTGGGGAGATGTAACGGATTAAGGTTGGAATGGTCAACCTTTCCGTTGTTGGTGATGTCACTAGGCTAGCTACCCGCTTGGCTTAGTATATCATCATCAAAAAGGGCTGGGTTAACTTTGCAAGTCACGTTGCTCCCCCAACGTGTACGTTTGGGATTGGGTGGGTTCCCCCCCCTTGCTATACGGGGAGCTACGTGATTGAGGGGCAAATTCTCACTGGGGGCGATCGTGGGAGGGTTCAACCCAACACTCGCTTTCTCCCTTTAGTCTTATGACTTCTTTCAACGTGTACACCCGCTCTATTTCTATCTGCTATCTCTCCCCCAATTCACTGTATATAATTTGCCCCTTATCTCCCTTGGGACAAGTGCTGGTACGTTGGCCTCTAGGTCTATCTCACTGTAAGTCTCTTTATTGTGTTGTGTGATTGCTTTGTATAACTGCTTTTATTATCGTTATATAATAATATTTGTTGTTTCTTTTATTAAAGTGTTGCTACTACTTTTAGTTAGGCGTGAGTCTACTGAGCTCCTGCTAGGTAGGTAGGTCCTGTTCGAATCCAATAATAGTGAGAGTGAAGAGGCATCTTTTCACTTAGGGCAGGTGTCTACCCGGTTTACATCTGGCGAGGCTGTCCCGACCGTCTCCTGTAGTCGGTTCGTTGTCTATTTGTGTACGGTCTCCGCATCCGTCAGGTTTCGGGTGTGGTAGCGGTGCTTGTACGTAGAATCCGGTACTTGCCCCGCTACACAATTGTTATTCACTTTTGCTAAAATCGCTATGCCGAAACGTTGAGTCAAAAAGTGGTATTTTTCGAAAAAATCTACTTTCAAATTTTGAAATACTACAGTTGACACCCAGGCGGTCTAGAAAATCTAATCGAAAATTTATCCACAGAGCAAGTTACGAGTAGTGTTGTTTTCATAAATCAAATATCAAAAATCAAAACTTGAATCAAAACCCATTTTGGGTTTTGATTTTATCAAAAATCAAATCAAAAATCAAAACCAAGACTGCAAAAAATCAAAACTCAAATCAACAAGAAGACCCCCAAAAGGGGGTATAGTTCTGCATTTGAGCATGAACGATGAAAATGCTGCGTAACAGATGAACCTACCGGCCAGCAGCCAGAGTTTTTGAATGTCTTTATACTGTTTTTATTCAAATAGAAAAGTTGCATGAAAAATACTACACTAATACGTGTGTTTGAAATGGTGGTCTGTCAGGAGTTCGTTCGTTCGTTCGTCAGAAGAGTCGTTCATCCACAAAAATCTGGAAAATGGATATAGCCCTTCTCAGAATTTTAAACAAAACCGATTGCTTATTTATTTGATTCTACTGGCCTCCTTTTCAGACTTAACATGCATTTAAAGCATATTAAATAGAAATGTAGTAATCGGAACACAAAATAAAGCCCAATCTATCACATTTTTCAACAGTCATATCACGACAGTCGACAAGGCGATCAATAAAAACATTTGAATTCAATTTAAATTTTTAATTTTTTCGACAGAGATGTTCGTTGCAGCTTTGATTGATTGCTAAACCTTATTAGTTCCAACCAGCCAGAAAGGCAGTTGACTATTAGAACTGGTTAGAATCTGATCAAATCTAATTTGCATAAATACAGATACCTTTGATAACTTCCATCTGGTTTTGAAATGTCATGGGAGGGGCAGAAATACAGACAATAGAAGTTTTGTATCGGGAGGGGACAGAATAAATAATAGAATAAAGAATAAAACAAATCAAACCCAAGTCAAGAGTGATTACGCACACAACAGCCCAAATCAGGAATTAATTAATTAAATAAGTTGAAAAGTTGCAGGCCCCCTTCGGCTAAAAAGAGTATACTAGGGCAATGCTAAAGATAGACAAAGTTTCAATGGAGAAGTGTTCCCGTAATGTTAAACCTATCTATATTCCGTGGCAATAGTTCTGCCTCCAGGCAGAACAAAAATCAAAACGCAAAGGCAAATTTATCAAAAATCAAAAATCAAAACCTAAAAAATCAAAACCTAGTTATGATTCAAGGCTAAAATCAAAATTTTTTTTAATTCAAGCATGAATCAAAACCCAGTTTTGATTCAGCGCTGAATCAAAACCTAGTTTTGTTTCAGCGATGTCTATATACTTTATTTATTGATTTCTGCCACTGTGTGTGTTTGTGTGGGCAAGTCTGCGCTGAGTTGTAATTTTCTCATTTGGTTGACGGTCTTTTCACAGAGTTGACGAGACGTCTTCGTTTCGCAACAGATCCTTCATTCCACGATTTTGACTGAGTTTGTGCGGTGGCCTGTATTCTCGATCCAAGCTGCTGCTGGTGCGTCAACGTTAAGAACCCCGCTTTAGTTCTCCAGGCGAAACAAGAGTTGAATAGGTTTTTCGATCAACTACGCTTGCTTTTCAGGGCAGTCCGACGTAGTTTTCCTAAGCCGCCTCAGCTTAGTTGAGAAAGTCCAAAATAATAAAATTCATTATCATGAAACAGCTATATGATTTGTAATTCGACTATGCACAGAAACTTGATTTCGTGTGCATGGAAAAATGGTTGTTTTCAAAAAAGGTACCGGCCTGGTCCGGGTGTGAAAATTTGGACCCGAATCCAACTCTGCCTATTAGGAAAGCAAGCTGGCAGGGGCCACAAGTGTCTGGTAGTGGCACGCCACAGGTGTCTGGTAGTGGCACAAGTCTCACAAAACTCTGAATCTGAAAATCTGTACTAAAAATCGAAACTATACTAGTTTTTTATCAAAAATCAAATCGAAACTGTAAAAGTTTTGATAAAAAATCAAAAATCAAACTCCACCAGTTTTGATAAAATATCAAAAATCAAATCTAAACTGCGGCGGTTCTAATAAAAAATCAAAAATCAAATCAAAACTAAAACATGCGAATCAAAACAACACTAGTTACGAGTAGTAGGCAGTCAAAATCGATAAAGTGTCAAAGAATTTGATATATGATGACGATATATGTAAATTTGGATTTTGAAAGTCAAGAAATGAAATAACACACGCAATTTTCAACCAAAAAGTTGAAATTTGGTGTGTAGGACTTTCAGATAAAGGTAACTTTTCCTGATAATATCGCGGTAGTACCATGAACCAATCTTCCTGGACATATAAAAGCAGCACCCTTTAAAATCGCACGGGAAATTTAAAAAATCACCAAAAAAACCATCTCATCAGTCCGGTTCAGAAAATATATACTTTCTGGTAACTATCTTGACGCGCTTTTGAGGTATAAAGAAAACACTTTCGCTGTCTACATTTTATGTCAGACTTTAGCTACTAGTGGTTTAGTCATCTTCGAATATAATAAAAACTATGGGATCTGGTAGAAGTGTTGCCCTAAAGTCAGCTTTGGAATATATTTGAAACAACAAACCAGTCAGCATACTAGACGATAAAGAAAAAGGTCATCTTTACTAATTTACAAACTATTGCACTTTTTATCACCTTTATTCGTTGTCTTCTTAATAAGTTCAGGTAACATCCAAGGCCGCCGCAAGACGAAAACGTCTAATTGAACGGTTAAGTTGACTCAGAATTAAACTGTTAATTTTATTAACAAGTAAACAAGTTCTTTGAACTGGTCTAGAAAAATTCTTAACAGGTGCTGCATAGTTGAACAAAAAATAACTGGTTTAGTAAGTAACTACTTTTTGTTTAATTCTTTAAAGTTCTCTCTCAATTCAATTTTTCTCTCGTCAAGCTCAGCCTTCTCAACCACTCTGTCTAAGTAGCTTAAAAATTAAAAATTGTTGCCAATATTTACTGCTTACCTTACATTTATTTTTCAGTCTTTTTTGAGAGTTCCGGCATTTTGTGAATTGAATCAGAAGTTTGCACCTTTTGGTGTTCTTAAAGTTTGCGGTTTTTGGTGAATTATTAACTGTTGTTTTTGTCAATGCAAAGTGAATTCAACAGATTCGTCGTACTGATTTGCTGAATTGCATTGAGTTGTTTTTCACAATATTCATTTGGGCCGCATTCAGTTTTCGAATTACCCCGCCTAAGGTTATTTTGTTATTTTTATAGGTAGTTATTATATCGGGATGGCAGCGTGGGTATCATTTTTGGCTGTTCTGGGGATTCTGGCAAATGTTGATACAGGTAAGAGTAAGAAACTACAAGAATGTACTACCTTACTGCTTAGTATCTGCCTTATTCGCCAAGTACTTACAACCATACCTAAGAAACAAAGACTATTTGGCAATCGAACTTATTTAAAGCAAATCTAAATATGTACTGGTTCCCTCTGATGACGAACTTCGGTTCCGATCCTAGATATGAATTTGTAGTCACACATTCACCGAAGTATGAACCTAAGGGATTGGGGCCGAAAGATTCATTACATCAATTAATTTGTGAGTATTTGTCAAACTCGACACTTCTAAATAGCTAGAAGTTCAATCCCAATTCTGAAAAGATTAGTTCTGTTTCAGCACAGCCCTAGCGAGTTTTTTCAACCTCACTCACACAGGCTTTAATTTAACGTAGGCTGATAAGAACCTACATGTCTGCTGGACATCGCAATCACCTGTAGAAGTGGTTTGAAGGCAGGTAGATGCAGTTTGTTTGACAAACATTGATACATTTTAACTTAATTTTACTTCGTTTTACTGGTTTTTCTGTTTTATTGTTTTTTTTTGCAATTTGTTTTGCAATTTTTTTGTTTAAGAAATCTATTTTATTACTTTGACAATTTCATCTAAGCTTGCTCCGATAGAACTTCTCTCTTTACTGAAAAGAGTGTATGACTTCACCTATCCAACACTTCCTCCAAATTCCTTTGCTAAATATTAGCACTGATATGGACTCTGACTTAATAACTTAACGCCGGCTAATCTTTCAATTCTGGTCCATTCTCTGCTTCCAGCCAATCACTATTGCTGCTGTTTCCTATTACCAATGCAACAAGCCAACGTGCCAATTCTTAGCCTAGCCAATTAAGAATCACTACTACTTTATTCTTTCAGCATCAGCAGTATTCCAATGTCACGGAACCAGATGCGTGGACTGCCAGACGGGTGGTTGTGGTACTGACACGAAAACTTACTCCACCGAAGAAGCGTGCAACGCTGACTGTCCCCGTTCACCGCCTGTAGATCAGTGTAAGTGTCAGTTTTACTTGATTTATAAGGAGTTGGTATGCTATTAAATGCCTGCATGAAGCAATTGAAGAGGTTCAAAGCATATTCCTGTCAAGAAAAAAGGCAAACTTACTATTTATAAAAACTTAGTAGTTTGGTGCGTATACTAATCCGTTTCGTTAGTATGAAATCTCATTCAATTATATTTTAGCTGAGACAAAATACTACTGTGACTCGAGTGACACTTGCGCTGAATGCACATTCCCGCCAGGAACAGCCGTTTTAGGAGATCCACCGGAATGTCCACCCGCCACTCGATTATTTGATGAGCAGTCATCGTGTAACTCTGACTGCGGAGGTGGGTAGCAGTAGCCTATAATGTCTTCCAAATAAGTTATTTCTTTCTTTCAATCTTCCAATCTTCCAATCTTTCAACTGCGATGGAGAAGTTATCAAAGCTGATTAGGTTGGCTTGCATGTTGCTCAAACGGTGTCCATGTGTTTTTATAGGGTCATCATCATTTCAATGCCATGAAACCAAATGTGTAGACTGCAAGTCCGGCCGTTGTGGCACTGACACAAAAACTTATTCAAGCGCCGACTCGTGTGCTGCCGACTGTCCGCATCGACAAGGAGATCCAAGTAAGATAACTAACAAATGCCGTTGACATGATTTACAGACGACTAAGGCTGTGCCTAGATCGTACAATAGTCAAATATCAATGGCAATTCAGGTAGCCTTTTCCACTGAATTCACGATCAGCGTCATTCTTTAGCCTTTTTAAGAATACCAATTCCAGGAGCAAGGTAACGTCAATAAGCCTCGAAAACGAAGGCACCTCTGAAGAATCTACACTACGCCTTCCGAGACTTTTATTGAACCTCGAAATAGATGAGAACTATTTTGGATTGGCTTTCGCCATAGTTAGTCTGTGTACGGTTAGAGTTACGAGCATTTCATATTTAAAGTGAGTGGTGGAGCAATGATGGTACTTGGTGTGTAAATTAAAAGCTTGTAGATAGATGAGACTGATTTCAGGTGAATCTTTCTTTTTTTGACATAAAGTGATTCCCTGCAATTACTTGCGAGTCTTTAAAACTTCAAATCGGACTCTGAAGAATCTCTGAATGATTTGCCACCAGCAACACTTCAAATTTTGAACTAGAGTCCAAGTTCGACCTAAGATGCACAATGTCTTGGTGTGGTTTCTGCTTTGAGTGCCATTTCTGATACCTTCAGTTCTTGCATATTTCACACGACAATTTGATAATTGGAACTTCCGTTTTTCAGCGTCTTCAAGCTATCAGTGTCATGGTGGCAGATGCGTAGACTGCAGAACGGGTAGATGTGGAACCGATACCAAGACATATTCAAGCGAGAGCTCCTGCAATGCCGAGTGTCATGATGGCCCGCCGACTCTGTGTAAGCATGCTTTTTAGTATTTGCCTTCACATTTATATAAGCTTATGTAAACCAGATACTTGCTTTGTCTCGTGGACCTACAGGCGCATGATAACACGTACAATGGGAAAGATCGGACATGGTCACATATCTGGCAAGAAACACCCTAAACAAGTTAGCAAAACCGTCGACGATTGACATTTGTGTCATGGTTTTCTTATTATCAAGAACATAATTTATATGCGGATTGCCATAATTGCGTCAGTGCATCCAGAAAATTAGAAAAAACACGTCGAAAATTTGTTGTTGCTCTTTTGCTTTATCCTTTCACAGCATCTCTTGGATTCTCAACTTGACCTGAACCTCGTCTCCTTCAGCTACAGTCTTGTCAAAAATGCAATGTTTGAAACCAACTGAAGAGACACACGCCCAATTCTGCAATTACTGAAAAACTAAATAAGGACGATGTAGTCGCGCTTGGGGCTGCCCCATATGATTAAGGTAATACGTTTTAGATTTCTTCTGATACATGCCGTTGCCAGCATGTTTGACCTGGTTGAAACAAAAATAGCATTTCTGCATGTATTTTTAGCTGAGACAAAATACTACTGTGACTCGAGTGACACTTGCGCTGAATGCACATTCCCGCCAGGAACAGCCGTTTTAGGAGATCCACCGGAATGTCCACCCGCCACTCGATTATTTGATGAGCAGTCATCGTGTAACTCTGACTGCGGAGGTGGGTAGCAGTAGCCTATAATGTCTTCCAAATAAGTTATTTCTTTCTTTCAATCTTCCAATCTTCCAATCTTTCAACTGCGATGGAGAAGTTATCAATGCTGATTAGGTTGGTTTGCATGTTGCTCAAACGGTGTCCATGTGTTTTTATAGGGTCATCATCATTTCAAAGCCATGAAACCAAATGTAGACTGCAAGTCCGGCCGTTGTGGCACTGACACAAAAACTTATTCAAGCGCCGACTCGTGTGCTGCCGACTGTCCGCATCGACAAGGAGATCCAAGTAAGATAACTAACAAATGCCGTTGACATGATTTACAGACGACTAAGGCGGTGCCTAGATCGTACAATAGTCAAATATCAATGGCAATTCAGGTAGCCTTTTCCACTGAATTCACGATCAGCGTCATTCTTTAGCCTTTTTAAGAATACCAATTCCGGGGAGCAAGGTAACGTCAATAAGCCTCGAAAACGAAGACACCTCGGAAAAGTCTACACTACGCCTTCCGAGACTTTTTTTTTTTATTGAACCTCAAAATAGATGAGAACTATTTTGGATTGGCTTTCGCCATAGTTAGTCTGTGTACGGTTAGAGTTACGAGCATTTCATATTTAAAGTAAGTGGTGGAGCAATGATGGTACTTGGTGTGTTAATTTAAAGCTTGTTTTTTTTTATTTTTTTGGATAGATGAGACTGATTTCAGGTGAATCTTTCTTTTTTTGACATAAAGTGATTCCCTGCAATTACTTGCGAGTCTTTAAAACTTCAAAGATCGGACTCACAAGAAGAATCTCTGAATGATTTGCCACCAGCAACACTTCAAGTTTTGAACTAGAGTCCAAGTTCGACTCTAAGATGCACAATGTCTTGGAGTGGTTTCTGCTTTGAGTGCCATTTCTGATACCTTCGAGTTCTTACATATTTCACACGACAATTTGATAATTGGAACTTTCGTTTTTCAGCGTCTTCAAGCTATCAGTGTCATGGTGGCAGATGCGTAGACTGCAGAACGGGTAGATGTGGAACCAAATTTTCCAAGACATATTCAAGCGAGAGCTCCTGCCAATGCCGGGTGTCATGATGGCCCGCCGACTCTGTGTAAGCATGCTTTTTAGTATTTGCCTTCACATTTATATAAACTTATGTGAAACAGATACTTGCTTTGTCTCGTGGACCTACAGGCGCATGATAGCGCACATTTACAATAGGAAAGATCGGACATGGTCACATATCTGGCAAGAAACACCCTAAACAAGTTAGCAAAACAACCGACGATTGACATTTGTGTCATGGCTTTCTTATTATCAGGTTTATAATTTATATGCGGATTGCCATAATTGCGTCAGTGCATCCCAAGGAATTAGAAAAAACACGTCGAAAATTTGTT
>JASAND010011133.1:0-47837 GCA_030248195.1 Trissonchulus latispiculum
CTCTACCTACGGCACTGTTCCAGCTCCTTGTATCATTGCCGCATTGCTGGAAAGGGATCCTTCAAAATGACAGAAGGACAAGAAATAAAAATGCTCCTTTGGAGCATGAAAAAAGTAATATGGGTGATGGTGAGGTTGTAAAATCAAAAGAGGACTAGTCTTTAAAATGCTTAATATGGGGGCTAGGTTCAAAAACAGAAGAGGACTAGGTTGTGAGCGAATTAATATGGGCACAGCTTCGCCGAACAACCACTGTATTCGCGGGATTTCACGCTTCGTCTTAACTTCTGTCGCATACAGAGCTATCAGTGTCAGTCCGTAATAAGAAATTTAAGAAGTTGAATACTCATTGAATATATTTAGTTGTTTGCATACACTGTTAGACTTGCTAGGAATATATACTTAAATTATCATTATGTGGTCGTGTTGAACTGCAGCAAGCAACGAGATGAGATCTAAGGATATCATGCTAAAGCTATTATTTCAAGCAGGAGAAGGAAATAGAAGATCAAGGAATCCTAAAATTATTCTTGAGATATAAATGGATAAAATGCACTGGTTAGTATAAAGAGTTTCTCAAAGAAAAAGTTTGCTAAAATAAAAGTTCCGTTACGCTCGAATACATATATACGTATATACGTAGCAGTAGAGATTGGTTATGCACTATAAACTAAATGTAGCTTGGATGGATATGCCTAATGATTTACGTTTATAAACCGCGAATATGGGTTGTTCGGCGAAGCTGTGCCCGTATTAATTCGCTCACAACCTAGTCCTCTTCTGTTTTTGAACCTAGCCCCCATATTAAGCATTTTAAAGACTAGTCATCTTTTGATTTTACAACCTCACCATCACCCATATTACTTTTTTCATGCTCCGAAGGAGCATTTTTATTTCTTGTATATATTTATATATATATATATATATATATATATACAAAAAACCTACGTGGATTTTGTCCCCTTATCAGCTGTGTGTCCAGTTGCGGTTTAGATTGCAGTGAATGGGGTTTCTGCGTATCTTAGTTTTTTTCTTCGTTTTTCAAGAGATGAAAAGGTAGTGAGATAGAGTAAGTCTGAGCTAATAAGGTCCGTTGACTGCTAAAATCTTCTGAATAGTACAGGCTTGTCATTGTAACCGAACGATCGTAGCAAACAAAATTTCTGTTCAAGGCTTTTTTGGGGAAAAGTCGATATAATTATGCTATGGGGAGGGATTCCTGATGGGGGCATATCTTTGCAAGATTTTTTTAAATTTTTACTAAGTGTAAAAATTGCGAAAGTAATGACTCAGTTTATGGCATTTTTTAAGCTGAAATAGTAAGCATTGTTTGAGAAATCCGGCAAAGCCGGAACATTTTTGAAACTTTTAGGTAAAAGTGGTAAAATTATGGAATTTTTGGGTTATGGGCGCGAGGTCGCAGTTTATGAGGGCTCCTCGAATGGGGGGCCGCCCAAACCCCGTAGAAATAACCTTTGATAGACACCATGGTGTGAAGATACGCGTGCACTAAAGATAGACATTTCGTGAAGTTAGCACGCATTCCTAAATTATGGAATTATTTGAGAAATGATCAATTTGACAAACGCTCAGCGTTTTGGTGACTCTTGTCTGAAATCGTCGGTACTTTAGCTAAATTCTCATTAGGTTCACGCTTGAACAAGTTAGTTGAGTTTGGGTTGAGTCGAGAAGTGGTCGGGGAATTCAAGTGGGTTCGATCCGATTTTTGGGGTTCGCGCATTTATCGTCTAGTTGCGAAGTTTAGGTTATTTTGTGACGTTTTTGGCGCTATAAATTTATTCAAGTTTATGTTTGAAAAGTAATGTGAAATATTTGCATTATTAGTTTGATTTGATATTTCCTGGAGTCTTGCTGGCTCATTTGTGAAAGTTGACAGTAAAATTATTTGTTGTTAAATATTTTCTTAGGCAGACTTAGGGCAGTTTCTATCGGCATCACACACCACACAGTTACCTAGTGATCTAGTCTTATCCTAAATTATAGAGAGTCAACTCGTTTTATTCAAGAGTAGTACATTTTACCAACAGACGTAGACTCGAACTTCACAATGGTAAGAGTACACAATCATAAAGAGTGCGACAGCAGGCAGGTTTTCTGTTTTATCAGAGCAAACACCTGCGCATGGTCTGCACGCTGTCGCCTAACCTTCCCCAAATTGATCCCTCTCACAATGCCCTTCCAAAGCGGGAGGTAGCTCACTCGTTTGGTATATAATTTTGTAATTTGTATACCTATGTGCTAAACTTACAAGCTTACTTAGATCTTCTTCCCAAATTATCGACGTACGTATATATAAATTATGCAAAGGAGTGAGCGACCTCGCAGTTTGACTTTCTTACCCATTGTAGGTTTAATGTGTTTGAGCGGGGGAGGGGGGGGGAGGGTGTTGCTGGTACATAGTCTGAGACTTCACCGCACAGAGCATGACCCCCATAAAGTAGTACTTTTGTTCGCGGAATTATAAGAGTTAGTAAATTCTTCTCCCTGCACCGATGTGAGATGTTTTATATGCATTCTCAGTTTCAGAGTGCGGCTGGTTATTCACAACGGGTATAAGCTAGCTTCTAGCTATAAGCTGTGTACACTTTTGTTCCCACTTTTAATAGCAAGTTTATATTGTTCAGGCTATTGACGCAGTTTTCTTCTTCACTGGTTTCATTTCTCGGGAAAAATCCTTTTAATGTGGTGGTATCCTTTTGTTCAGTGCTTTTGTGGTGATTTTCTGAAACGCTATAACTTTCGCAATTTTGGGAGTTGCAAAGAGCTTTATACATCGTTTTAAAAGCTTATTATCTGTACATTCACATGAGCTTACAGAACTGGCAAAATTAGCGAAAAATAGCAGAAATGTTCTGACAAACTGACATCTAACAGCATGAATATAGACCAAAAGTTTTTGAACATCAATTTCTCAAAACTGAAGAATCGGCCAAAAGTTCTTTTTGTGCCACGATATGAAGGATATATGGGCCGAGGGAAGTCTTTTTGGATTTGGCTCAGCAGGTCTTAACGGTCGAGAAAATCGGCCAAATGCACAGTAACTCGAAATTTCGCATTGAGTTTTCTTGCTACTCAATATGTTTTAGCCCAAACCAAGAAAAACGTCCCTCCGCAGAAGTGCGAATTTCGATTGTGCCGAAAATCTCCGGAATCCGTCGAGTAGTTTTTAAGAAATCGATGTTCGAAACAAAATAGTCGCAGTTTTGCCAAAATGGTTTTTCGGCCAAATCTCTAACTGAAAGCAATAAAGTCCGGCTAATAGGCACTCATAAAATGTGCATTTGGACGATGTATCGGTTGAGTATGAAACCAAAAGGCCAAAAACCGAAACTTTCTTATCTTTTGGCCTAAGGAAACCAGCACCTTAAATGTATCACTCCAGAAATCACTTGATATTTTATTTGACTATTGTTTTTGCTGGATATTGTTTTGTTTTATGGTCTGTTTTTTAGATCTCTGAAGATAATATTGAAGATTTGGGTGATCAGAAAAGATAGCAAAATACTGCATTGCCAGCTGTGTTCTATAGTGTTGGTTGGGGGATTGTTCTGAAAGTTTTTTAAAATACTTTTTGTTTTAATATTTTGTTTTTGAGTGTACTGTTTGCTATTTATTGTACTGTTGTGTGTTTGTTATCGATTAAATTGCTGGGTTGTCTACCATAAATTTTAATGATTAAGATAAGCTTGAGTTGACTGAAATGTCTCGAGGGTTTTGACCTGCGACCACTTCCAGCAAATCTTCTGTTACTGATCTTCTGTTACTGAAATAGATTATGAGACTACTTAGACTTACTTAGGTATTCTATTCTTGACAGAATTTTCATGGATAGATTCACTGCTAACGCGTTTTGTGAGGAATATCGCTTTTTAGGATTTGTGTAATGGGTGCAACTGTTGCCCTGTATTTCTGAATCTTGAGAACCAATTCTTGTGTAGGATTAGGGGTATATTTCACAGTTTATTCTTAGTGGGCAGGTCACTTTACCCTTTCCCACATAACGTATATATGCAAATTTGTAACGAGGGTAAAAATGGACGGGTTGTGTTCAGTGCAAAACTATTAGTTCGGTCAATGCTAGATCTCTATTTTTAGCCAACTATCTATCTGGAGTTTGAATCCTTTTGACTCTACAGTATTAAAGGCTAGTGCGAAAGTTTGACCAAAACTGTGCCATATTTGAGTATTTAATAGGGAGCTTCTTGGAGCCGGCTTTAAAATGCTTCCAGAAATAACGATCAATTCAATTTGTAGAGGTTTTCTCGTCTGCTGCAGAAATTGCGACTGGTTTTGCTCATTTTTAGAAGCGACAGTTTATTTCGACATCACTCAACTTTGACTGCTTCTAACCTTTTCTCGATGCTGCGGAGACCCGCTTCAACCCAATATTGAATTATGCAATGAAGAGGAATTTAATTCTCTATCGCAGTCACATCTCTTGGTGCCCTCGGTAGAAAATGGCAGCCAAAAATGAAATGTAAACTCAATCTCAAACCAAAACTCAAACCTGGGTGGCTCAATCGGTAGAGCGTTGGCCTAGACAGACAGCCAAAGGTTGTGGGTTCGATCCCCACCACAGGCCCGAATTTTTCGGGTCCGAGGTCCTGTAGTGACAATCTTAGTTTCGTTTGTTCTTTCATCAGTCATAGCGCGCGCACCGTTGAATTTGCGAGACTTCATGCGGGAAAGGGGTTTAAAAGCGTATTTTTGTATTTGGCTCAGCATCGATGGGTGCAGCAGTAGACCCGACAGATGCTGCTCTCCGCAGACTACAGAAAGGCAGTCAAAGGAGCGGAGAAACGAAGGCCAAGGACAGAAAACATGGCCCCCAAGCCAGACTGACGTGCGGTTATTGGCCAGAACTTAAAAGCGTTGTTCGAGGGGAAAAGATTGGTCTTGTCAGGCCAAGTTCGTAACCAGTCAAAATCGTTTATCTGGTTTGATTTTGCCTATCTCGGCCCTTGGAAGGCATTTAGACGACTGAATTTTCAACAGAAACTTTAGATCACTGGCTAAGCTTCTCTATAGTTCAGTGAATTTGTTGTACTGGAAACCCGCTCCCGATTCAAGTAAACCAAATCTGATCGTTGACTTGCTTCGGCAAATGTCAAAGACAGGAATGCAAATTTCTGTAAGAAAGTCCTTTAACGTTCAGAAAAAGGTTGAGTAAAAAGTTCCGTTTATTCCAAAAATTTTCTATTGAAGTGAGGCTTTTGCAACAAACTAAAATGTCTACTCCTTTTTGTATAACCACTGCTCAAGCTCTGCTTTATACGACTGCGTTGCCCATATTTCGGGTCAGAATAAAGATTTGGACGCGGGGCCAACTCTGGTAGGTTTTAACTTGAGATGTACCGGGGCCAAAATTCAGTCAAAATTTTTACTGTTGTTTTGCAGCTTTTCACACCAAAAATGAATAAAAGCAGGAATACAATACTTGTCTGAATGAGAAAACTACATTAATGTTTATACCCATTTTCTGTACCACTTAAAATTTTTAAAAATTGAGCAAATTTCTGCCTTGAAGGCCACGGTTTGCTGGCCTCCTACTGAGCAATTCTGACAAAATAGGAAAAAATAGGAATTTTTTCTTGCAAAAAATAGGAAAAAATAGGAATTTTCGAAGCTAAAAATAGGAAAATATAGGAAATTAAATGAAGCCTATTGGGCGAATCAATATTGAATTAACAGTTTCAATTTAGTTTTTAGCACCTTCAAGCTTGTTACAACAAAGCAGAACAACGGTACAGCAATGTTCACAGAAGAATCACCCCTGAAATTCCCAAAAAAACCCAAATAGACGGCTAACAAGCAGCAGCAGAAATTTTTTGCACGAAATAGCCACAAGCCCCAACCGTAATAAGTTTGGCAAAATTCCTCCGACGGGTGCCCAAAAATAGTCGACCCACCCAAATGCGACACTCGGACAACTCCGGACCAAAATTGAATTGTTTTCTGGTACTCTCCAAGGTTTTTTAGGCCATAGCTTTGGCCTTGGCCTAAATTTATGAGTCGATGGCCTAAAGAATTTTGGCCGTTGCGTTGAGGCCAGTTGGCCTAAAATTTTCGACAAAAACCCAGTTAAATTTTATTGATTTTTAAGCAAAAACAGTATATAATTTTCTAAAAAATTTTTCGAGCCTTCGGCGCCAATTTATACATTTTCACTTGTATTTCTGGGCTGCGCCAGCCGCCAGCTAGTTACATTGTCTATTTACACAATTTTGTCTTTCGTTGATTCTCTGTGCTAGTATATATGCTCATACCTGTTTTAATTTTCAATAAAAATTTATTAATTAATTAATACTGTCGTGCACTAACCAACCATGTATATATTGGAATCCCTGCCATGTGCTCTGGCTTCGCTACCGACGGGTGATTTTTATCTCGGCTAAAGGCGAGATAGCTGTTATCGTTTTCAGGGCAAAATGAACTGCATATCCTTAGTGCTAAATTTTCTTCCTATGCTCAATGTGTACCCCACTACCAATTTTAGTTTTTGTACAGAGGGTGCCTAGTTGAAACTTATATATCATTGTTGTTCACCAATTTTTTAAAACTGCAATTTGTAATTGAACTACATTTTACAGCTATCACTTTAATTGAATTTTCCATGAGGGGGCCTTCGGTTACCGCTTGATTTATTTTGATAATTGACCAAGAATTTGTTAATTGCTCGCAATCCTCCAGAAACTATTAATGTTTTTTTGCATTTATAAAGTGACGACAGATTTAGCAAAAGAAAAATATAGAAAGCACCAATTAGATTACTTGCATTAGTGAGATCAGAAAATCAAGAGCATTTCAAATTATTTAATTTCAGAATTTTCAAAAATTTCTATTTCAAGTTTGAAAATTTTCAAATAACGAGAATGATCGATTTAAAAAATCTGTCAGAGTATATATTGTCTGGCGTTTTAGATTTCAAAAATTATTTTGGCTGTTAAATTTTTGATTCTGAAATTACTGTTCTACTATGGCTTAGAATTAATTGGGCATTTCGTTAAATTTTATTGACTGAAATGTTCACTTAAAGAACCCATCTTGCAGGATTTCTAAATTTTCAATGAAAGGAAACAATCCTCTGATTCAGTTGCAGTTTGAGTTATAGTCGGCAATTTATTAATCGAAAATGAATTCCCAAAAAACCTCAACATAGTCCAACCACCGTCTTTACTTTTAATGTAATTTTTTTACTTGTTGAAATAGAATAGGTACTTTTAATGTGATTTTCACGTATATACTGAAACAAAACCTGTCTGTACCGTACGTACTATACATATACTTGAAATACTATTTTTCACAATCGGCGGTATATATATATATATATATAATATATATATATATATATATATATATATATATATATATATATACATGTACATATATATATATATATATGTAGTTGTGAAAAAGTGTAAAAAATTCCGTAAAGTAGTGTGTAACAATTTCTAAAATATGTAAAAATCTAGTGTTAAAAAGTGGTGGCGGGCGATACTAAGGCAGACGCACACCTGAGCGTAACTTTCGCAAAACTTAACCGATTTAGTTCAAATTTGGTATGGATGCATGTGAACACATTTCTGATCGATCTGCAGCAAAATTTTAAAGTTTTAAAAATTTTAAATTTTTAAGTTTTCCAAGGGGGGGACCAAGGGGAACCAAAAAATTTTTTGTCTCCGATTTCGCTGAAAAGTTGCATAAAGGGGTTATCTTGGTCGCTGAACACGAATCTGAAAAATGTTTTTCGATCCAGCTTTTCGTTAGCTAGAAATAAGCTAAAGTTGTAAGCTTAATGTTTAAGCTTATACTTAGCTAACGAAAAGCTGGATCGAAAAACGGTTTTCAGATTCGTGTTCAGCGACCAAGATAACCCCTTTATGCAACTTTTCAGCGTAATCAGAGACAAAAAATTTTTTGGTTCCCCTTGGTCCCCCCTTGGAAAACCTAAAAATTTAAAATTTTTAAAATTCTAAAATTTTGCTGCAGATCGATCAGAAATGTGTTCAAATGCATCCATACCAAATTTGAACTAAATCGGTTAAGTTTTGCGAAAGTTACGCTCAGGTGTGCGTCTGCCTTAGTATCGCCGTGGTGGCGTAATTAACAGGAAAGCAGGGACTGGTGGCATAATTGCCAAATTGGAGAAAATGGCAAAATGTCGCAGTATTTGCGATTTTAGCCAAGTTCTAAACAAAGTTGGCGAAAAGGAAAATGAGGAAATGAAAATGAAAATCAGGAAATGTCTCCAAGTAAATAGGACTTTTCGCCAATTTTTGCACAAATCGACGTCAGTTCGCGATATTCCGACAATGTGCAAACTTCGCCAACAGGCCTGGTTTTCGTGAAATGTACTGTATACACATAATTAACTAAACTAAATTAATTAAATTAAAGGAAAGATTTAGAAAATTAATCTTTCAATCGCATGCGAAACCACAAGATTGCGATAGTATTGCAGATACAGACTTGTCGGCGAAGCCGAAAATTTTTGAAAATCCGGGATTAAAACGTACACTAAACATTATCTCAGACATTAATACTGAAATAATTCAAAACTGGATAAAAATAATGAAAAAATAGGAAAAAATAGGAATTTTCATCAAAAATAGGAAAAAATAGGAATTTTCATCAAAAATAGGAAAAAATAGGAATTTCAAAGAAAAATAGGAAAAAATAGGAAAAATAGGAAGAGTAGGAGGCCTGGGTTTGGTATTCCAGGGGCCGATGTTATCAACGCCCATAGCCCGGTTAAGTCTCCAGCACTTGTCAACTGTGTTAAAGATAGCCAAGTTAACACGCATTAAATACATACAGTTAGTCCTGGTTAAAGAGAAATTGGCCAAGTTATACTTATTGGTCTGGGCCAGCCAATCGGTTTCGCACCGGCCGGTCAACAACTCGACTATTAGGGACCTCCAGAAATATGTATCTGCCTAGACCTAACGATTAAAATAAAAACAGCTGGTTGTTTACTGAATACAGAATTACAAAATTGCAGCAGAAATGGTATCAAGTCAGACAATACAATGCGATGCTAAAAGAATTAAGAAAAACAAAAATTTCAACACGATGATATAGTAGTTGGCAAACGTATCCGTTAATTCCAACCTTCTTCGCCACACAAAGCATTAGCGATTGACAAAAATTAAACATTTAATGAAATTTGTCAGGAAAATGTTGAAAAAATTTATACCCCGAATATGCAAATTAGAAACAATGACAATAAAGGGAAAATTCAGAACTTCTGCACAAGTCTAAACACATCTGCAAAAGAATCCAAAAATATAAAGCAACAATTTTTAAATCAAACAATACCTACCAGAAAAGTTAGGTTGGATGGAACTTGGGGGGCGATTCGAATACAATTCGCAGTGGTGGAAAAAGAAAACAATTTCACCCTGACAATTCTAAACGGACCGAACATTAAATACACACTACAACTTAATAGACCACGATGCATTAAACAAGTATTATGTAAGTATATACAGAGGCCAATCAAAACAGAAAAAAACGAAAATACCAGAAAAAGAAACATCAGAAACATGAAATTGTCAGTCAATGGTACTATTTTTCTACAATTCTTGCAACTTTCTAATCTGGTCTTCCAAATGACTCATATAGAGTGGATAGTTGACCGGCTGAACATTACTACAGGTATAGCGAACCTTGGTTTCATCCTAAAAAACAACAACAAAAAATAAAAAAGTAACGAAAAAAGATTCGAAATAGGGAAAGTAAAATATCCTTCAAAAATGTGCTACAGAAATGCAAAACAAGTAGGCCCCAAAAGGGGCAGTATTCCTTAGTAGACCTGTTATTATTCAATTACAGTTGATTAATTTGTTAGTAAAAACTGAGCTTTTGCTTCGAGTTCCGATTGGGAAATGTTTTCCGTTGGGGGTCTTCAAATGACAGCAGAAACCCCAATTGGTGGAAGAGGTCCCCATTTGAAGACGTCGCCAGAATACGTCTTCGTTTTTTAGTGTTTTGCGTTTGGTCCTTGTTGTTTCTTCTAAGTTTTATGCTTTATCGTCAAAATCCAGTGCGATATAGTAGTGTAAGCCCGCTAGAGAATGCAAGCAGGCTACACATGCTGTCTAACTACCTAATCCTAGTGCACTTTTGTGTAGCTCCCAAGCTACACTAGTGCTCAAAAATACGCAACCGTTTTGATTGCAGACAGCCGAAGACTGCGTAGAGTCGGTCCATTCGGCTACTTAAATAGCAGCAGCCAAAACTAATTTGCATATTCTCTCTCAAAAAAACTCAGCCCTAAGCTAGCCCTATGTTGAAGATAGGGCTTCTGAATGGAGAAATGACTCATACTACAATGGACATACTAATTCTCTTTTTATACATTCCTGCTCCAGCAGGAATAAAAATTAGATCGTTTAACGGTAGCTGGCCGGGCTTTCAACCCAACTCAAAATTTTCCGGGCCCGGGCCTAAACCGTGCCGGCCCAGGGCCCGCAACCCGCTACACGGCTCGGGGACAACCCTACTGACAGCATAGTCAGGGTCTTCACTGTACAGAGCATGACCCCTGTAAAAGTACTACTTTTGTTCATGGAATAATAAAGAGTTTAGCAATGTCGTCTCCCTGTACCGGTGCGGGATGTTTTATGTATCAGGGGGATGCATTCTCAGTCTCAGAGTTCGGCTGGTTATTCACCACGAGTGTTTCACTTGTCTGTGTTAGTTAGGCTATTGATTCAGTTTTCTAATTCGTGGGTTTCATTTCTCAGGAAAAATTCTTTAGAGGATCATCCCGTAAATTGCTTGATATTTTAATAGTTTTCTGTGCTGTTTTATTGTTTGTTTGTTGTTTTAGATCTCTGAAGATAATATTGAAGATTTGGGAGATCAGAAAAGATAACAAAATACTGCTTTGCCAGCTGTTTGCTGTAGTGATTGGGGGGGATTGTTCTGAAAGTTTTTAAAAAATACGTTTTGTTTTAATATTTTGTTTTTGAGTGTGCTATTTGATATTTATTGTACTGTTGTGTGTTTGTTACCGATTAAATTGGCGGGTTGTCTACCTTAAATTTTAATGATTGAGATAGGTTTAAGCGTGAGTTGACTGAAATTTTTCGAGGGTCCCTATTAGCAACCAATTGGAGCTGTTCTTCTGTTACTGAAATAATTGCTCGATTATGAGACAGCTTATACTGGAACTCTTGATAAAGAATTTGCAATATTGAATTATAAAATCAAGAGGAACCAATTCTCTATCGATTGGTGGCAGACACATCTCTCTAGGTAGAGAATGGAAGCCAAAAATGTAAACTCCGTCATAGGGCACCGTTGAATTTGCGACACATCATGGCGGGAGAGGTAAAAGCGTTCGAAGCAGAAATCGGTCTTGTCATGACAAGTGTCCTAAGCAGTCAAAGTAGTTTATCTGGTTTGATTTTGCCTACCTCGGCCAGTCTAACAAGCATTGGAAGACATCAAGAAAGGCTTCGGCATTAGTGACTGCAGGCAGGCGTTTTTCAGTATTTCTCTGAGTCATTGGAAGGCATTTGCCATTTAGACGACTGAATTTTCAACAGAAAGTTTAGATCACTGGCTAAGTTTCTCTACAGTGCAGTGAATTTGGTGTACTTGAAACCCGCTCCTGATTCAAGTAAACTATTACATGACAGGCTCTATTGACATCGACTTTCGACTGTTCAAAAATATCCGTGACTTTATAAGTTTTATAAGACTGTTATGTATCGTCGACAGAATCGGCCAAACAAAATCTGATCATTGACATGCTTCGACATTCGATTAGACAAATGTCAGAGACAAAGGAATACAAAACCCTATAAGGAAGTCCTATAACGTCCAGAAAAAGGTTAAGAAAAAACTTCGTTTATTCCAAAAATTTTCTATTAAAGCGACGCTTTTGTAAGAAACTAAAATGTCTAAAACATTTTGTATAACCATTGCTCTAGCTTCGCTTTATGCGACTGCGTGCGGTTCAGACTAAAGTTTTGAACCCGGAGCCAACTCTGGTAGGTTTTAACTTAGCATACACCGGGGCCTAGACTCTGTTAAAATTTCATTACTTTTTACTATAATTTTGCAACTTTTAACTCCAAAAATGAAAAATGATTACCGTCTGATCGAAAACTAGATTACGTATGTTTGTACCCGATTTTCGGTACGTTAAAATTTTTAAAAATTGAGCTAATTTCTGCTAGAAGGCCCGGTGGTGACCCAAACCGACCGGCCGGTACAATTTTTGCGTCTACTTCCATCAGACAATTTCATTAGTCAGAATATGAATTTTCCTGGATCTTTTGAAGCTTTGCACTAAATACATACAGTTAGTACTGGTTAAAGACCAGGCCAATATCACTTATTGGCCTGGACCAGCCAGTCAGTTTCACACCGGCCGGCCAACAACTCTAGTCTTAGGGCCCCTCTAGAAATGTGTACCTGCATAGGTGTTGTTTCAGTAACCGATTTTAGTTTCAGTTTCAGGTCTCCTCCTAAAATAGTTTCAGTTTCAGTCGGGAACGCAAAATAGTTTCAGTTTCAGTCGGAGTTCATTCGAAAAACTGCAGATTCTAGCTTTGAGACATAATATAATGCATAAATTTATGATTATTTATACTTCCACTGCAGAGTACTAACGAACAAAACCGCTTTAAACCTTCAAATCTTCATGTTTTGAGAAAAGACTGAAACTAGTTTCAGTCCGAGTTGCAGGTCTTTATCCAATCCAGTTTCAGTTTCAGTCGGCCGCCTAAAATAGTTTCAGTTTCAGTTTCAGGTCTCCTCCCAAAATAGTTTCAGTTTCAGTGCCTGAAACATCACTACTGCATAGGCCTAACGATTAAAATGAAACAGTTGGTTGTTTACTGAATACAGAATTACAAAACCGCAGCAGAAATGGTATCAAGTCAGACAACACAATGCGATGCAAAAAGAATTAAGAAAAACAAATTCCAATACGATGGTAGGTTACACACGCAGACATTAGTTTCAACCCTTTCAGGAACACAAAGCAAAAGCGATTGACTAAAATTAGAGTTTGCAAAGTAGTCAGAAAATGTTGAAAATATACAAAACTTTGTTCTCCAAAACTGCATTGACAAATGATAAACAAAAACAACAAAGGGAAAATTCGCAAATTTCGAACAAAGGAACACACATATTTAAATTCTCCACACGTTTACGCACAACTGCTAAAGATCCCAAAAATACAAAGCAACAATACGAGAACAGAAAGTTTGGACCGAACGGGGGTGCGGGTTTCAAATTCAGATAGCAGTGGTGGAAAAAGAAAACAATTTCACCCTGACAATTCTAAACGGACCGAACATTACTACACATTACAACTTTTAATAGACCACGATAGCACTAAACAAGTATTATGTAACTATATATACAGAGGCAAATCAAAACATAGAAAAAAAACGAAAATACCAGAAAAACGAAACATCAGTTTTTCTAGAAACATGAAATTGTCAGTCAATGGTATTTTTCTACAATTCCTGCAACTTTTTAATCTGTTCTTCCAAATGACTCATATACAACGGATAGTTGACCGGCTGAACATTACTACAGGTATAGCGAACCTTAGTTTCATCCTAAAACACAACAGCAATAGAAAAAAGTAACGGAAAAAGAATCAAAATAGGGAAAGTAAAATATCCTTCAAAAACGTGCCACAGAAATGCAAAAAATTAATTTAATCTTACAAAGATGTCTGTCAAGCACAGAAAACACCTACACCTTCTATACACAATATAATCCAAAAAAATTTAATAAATTTAATAAAAAAGCAACATACATTCCAGGTGTCAGATTTGGCACGAATTCTGAAAATGTAAGACTTGAAAGTGGCTTCGTTGAAGACTTCATTGAAGGCTTCCTCACTCTAGAAATATGGAGAAAGAACAAAAATCATGACAGTCTAGAAAAAATATTTAAAAACAAAATTTAAAATATAATTGATGCCTATTGCAGCAGCGATCAACACAAAACTTAATTTCTACCAAGAATGGGTATGCATACATAATACATAAGAGTATGACAACCGACATATGTACTATCAGCTTGACATCCTTTGCACGCTAACGGCTGACCCCCCCCCCGCAAATTGGACTCCAGTGACCCCCCCCCGCAAATTGGTAATCAACGCAATATAATGGACACGCTCACTCGCTCTATGCCTGTTTGCCAACAGCTCGACAAACCTAAGCACTAGGTGCTTGGATTTTAATGTGTCTGTTTCAATTAAAACGATAGAACACAAGCATAGCGAGCGAATTTCTTTGAAGTGATGGGGCTAATTTGTGGGGGGGGTGGGTGGGCCGTTAGCGAACAAAGGCTCAGTTTTTGCTCTGACAACATAGAGCTTACCTAGTGTTATACTCTTACCATTATGTACTCTTGCTATTATGTACTCTTGCTTCTGCGTACCGTATCTCTGAGCTCGCCCAATTCGCTCGCAGTTTTGCCCAGAATAATTTCGGCCGTATCCTGGAAACAGGTAATCCACTGGCCTTCCGAGAAATCCGTTACCAGCATCTGCAAAATAATTTAATTAAGACTTAATTAAGTTAAAAATCAGAAAAAATAATTAAGACATCTTGGATATATCTTGGTCCTTGGAAAAGCTACAAATCAAATTTTCAGCTATAGCTCAACATGCATGCAAAAAACCACCGAAATTCTAACAAGCATGGTTTTTTTGTGTTTTTTACTGTGTTTTCGCACACTTTTTCTTAGAAAAACACACTTTTTCTTAGAAAAACACACTTAAAAACACACCGAAATTTTGAGATTCAGAAGCAAAATTTTTACTAATTTCTTTAAAAGTTTTGAACTACAGAAGACCGTTTCCTGAAAAAATTTTGCGCCTGCGGTGCGCTTGTCTTTTCATTCATTTTTTCAAAGCTTTGGCGTCCTACCTCTGTGCTTGTGTCCTTTTTCTTTTGTAATCCTCTAGTATAATATGTATAAGTATATATATAGTATATATATACGTATATTATTATATTACCACATTATTTACTTTAAGCTGCGTTAAATCTCTAGCACCGTTTCAAAAGAAAATATGGTTTACAAAATCAAAAGGTTCAACTGTTTCCATTGTGGTTTTTTACCGATTTTTAAAAAATCTTCAGCTTCTGGGGGGCTCCACCCCCAGACCCCCCGTTGCAAATACGCTTTTCTTCCTTTTCTTTCGATGATATTGCGCTCATTTCGTCCAAATCGACCATACACGTCAGTATCTATTGACTTTTATCGCTAGAACGACAAAAACCAACTAGGAATAGGCTATATGTAGTAAAAATAGTCGTAAACGCATTTAAAACGCGAAAAATCAATTTTTAGAAAAAACACACATTTTCTTAGAAAAACACACTTTTTCTTAGAAAAACACACTGAAAAGCACGGGTCCGAATTTGAAAAAAAACCCTGCTAACAAGATAAATGTTTTAACTTTCCCCAGATTAAAGGCAACAATTAATAAAAATGTAAAAAAGGTCGCACTCACCGAGACCATTAGACGCCATTTGTAGCTGGGAAATTCACGATTACACTTCTCACAACGATAGTAGCCAGTATTCTGATCTATAACCTTTTTATTACAATCTGCTGACGGGCAAGCCTAAAATAGACATGTACACAAATGCATGATATTGGGACTTTTTAGGCAAAAATAAGTATGGCGGAGTCCAAAAGTGGCGGGGGAT
This sequence comes from Trissonchulus latispiculum, assembly GCA_030248195.1. NCBI lineage: Eukaryota > Metazoa > Nematoda > Enoplea > Enoplida > Ironidae > Trissonchulus > Trissonchulus latispiculum. The sequence goes on from JASAND010011133.1 coordinate 15,723, forward strand.
ATAATGAGCTAAAGATATAGAGTAAAAATATAGCATGAGTGCCAAGTTTCAGCACCAACATAGACGATTTTGACCAAAAATTTCAGTGAAGCCAACTTTCAAAGTGAAACTTCGAAAATATTAATCAAAAATCCTAAAATTAGGCAAACTCTGGGCAACCTAGAATAAGGGGGAGACCAAAAAAGTGGGGGGGGCAGTAAAAAAGCCCCAGCGATAATTACGCACATTAGGTTACAGTCACAAAAATTCATTTAATAAATTCAAGAAAAACAGATCCTCCCAAAATCACCAGTATGTAACTGCTGTGTCAGAAACGGTAAACGAAGAAAATATATACTAGATTTTATAAACACTGAATTTTCGGTTAATTTCCGACAGCAGAAAATTATTACCAAAACACTTTCAACGATGCATTCCAACAAAGTTCATTATCAAATAATAATTCATTAATAACAAAAACTAATTAACACTATGCTAATTAGAAGGACTGTAGCTTACCTGGTACATACAATTATCCTTCTTAATTTGCATAACCGTCGCCTTGACCGTAAAATAGTCCGGCTTATCCTTCCAGCCTAGGCTATCCGCCCGAGCCAAGGCCCATAGGGTCCAACTTGCCCCTAGAATAGGAAAACGAGAGAAAAACTCAGAAAGAAATACCGAATATCCAAATACAGACACAGGAAAGCGGAAAACTACAAAAACTAATCTAAACTAAAAATCTAATTATGTATGTACATTATATATGTGTTGAGTTCAACCGTGCGTATTAAACATCAGAGGTCAATGCCCATCGGTCAGAGGTGGTGGTAGACTGACATTTTCTTAGGCAAAAAATTCCGGGGGGGGGGGGGGGGGGAAATATCCGGCAAGGCCGGAAAACTTCGCCGGATAATTTCTGTAAACTTACCCTCAAACTCGAGTCTTTTTCTGAGAAATTTTGGGTTCCGGGGGGGGGGGAAGGCCAAAATCCTTTGGGGCGGCAAATCTGGAGGGGGCGCCCCCCCAATCCCCCGTAAGAAAAAGCAAGGTAAAAAACCCGCAAATTAAAATATTGAGAACAGAAGGATAGAAGGACACTTACCGCTGCCCGCAGCCCCCTGACCGGCCGGTCCGGGCCCGGCATTCGTCAGCGAGATGATCTGAGATTCATCGGGTCGGTTGAGGTCAAACCAGCCCCGCAGGCGATGGGAGGCCTCAATGTCCATGTTGAGCTGAAGGACAGAGGCCGGACTGCAGGACAGGGAAACGGCTGAAAACAGAGAGAAAAAAGGAAAAGAGAAAATAGTAGTAAATTAATAAAAAAACTAGACTAGATAGATGAATAAACGACATTAATAATATAAAATTGCTGAAAATAAACTAAATAGTTTGAAAAAATGATTTGAGAAACTAAGCGTCTAGGGCAGGGACCACTGGCTGATTTTGATCCACGGTTGAGCGAGAACCACCACCCCCCCCCCTTCAGAAGACAAACAAATTTAGTCCAATAACGCACTAATTTCAACCATTTGATGGCCCTTCATTCACGACGATTGCGCACCGGTTCGGATAACATTCTAGCATACACCTTCATTCAGTTAATATTTGGAATACAATCAAAAAACCAAAAGGCTCCATTTGAATAAAAAATCCTTTAAATCGCACTTGGCGCAATCAAGAGCTCTGAGCTCTGTTCAAATAAATCACAAGCCCAAGGTTCTATACACAAAACATTGACGCAGAAAAATGATGCTATTTTTCAAAGAAAAAGCAGTCAGAAGGAGAAAAAATCAGGAAACCAAAAAACCCAAGAAAAAATTAATAAGTATATAATATTGAAAACAACACTTACTGCCACCAAAATCAGACACTTTGGCCCCGCGAACGCACAAAATAGGATTCTCCACGCCAGAAAAGTTCTCAGCCTTAAAATAAACACAACAATATTTTGAGTTGTGACATACAAAAATAAGTCTATGCTCAAAAAAACTAGAAACTAGACTACATTTTAGACACTTCTAATGTCAGCATTAGTTCAGCTGATATTACTGAATTTCTTAAACCCCAATAAAGGGACAGAAAAGCCCTCTGCCTACTTACATCCTTATTCCATAGAGTCAGACTGATCTTGGTATTGGTATCATCCAGCAGGTGCAGTTCTCGCTTTTTCAACTCCTGCTGAGTGGAGCGCTGAATGATCGTTTGAACGTCACCGGCCGACAGCACTACACCGATGACATCTGCCAAGAAAAAAGATGACGAAGTGTCATTCTCTCTGTACAAATGCCGTTAATAGAGAAAAATACTGTAAAAAAAACCATACGATACAAATCATTCACACTTCCTGAAGCTTTTTGCCCTTTTGGAGGAAAAATTTCACGAATCTTAAATTAAATCTCAGAAAATCTACGATTCAAAAAAGAAATGGATACAGGCCGGGTACACACTTTAGTGGGGGGGGGTTTGGAGATTCCCGAACACGCTAGTATCCCCCCCCCCTGATTTTCGTATAAAATAAAGTCAGACAGAAGCGAGAACAAGTCCCTCCCCCCCCCCTCTATCCACAAACCTGCTGAAAAATGTGAGTACGAAAAATTTTGAAAATCAAAAATTATGTAAGAAAATTATTTTCAAAACCAAGCAACAAGGCAAGAAAAATAACAACCATAGGTTAACGCCCCCGTCCAAGCCCCCCTCCCCCAACCCGGACAAGGTACAAGCCCTATCGCCATCGGGGACAAGGGGTAACGAAAAAATGGCCAAGGGATAACCAAAAATAGCCGGTGTCACGGTGCAAATCTTCCCCCGTGCAAATCTTCCCCCCGGAAGTTTTGCACCGGTGCAAATCTTCCCCCGGGGGAAGATTTGCACCAGCTGCCAGAGTGACCGTGAAGTTAGGACTCAAAACCGTGAATTCAAAACTTATGGGAACTATTTAAGATTAATTCTAACAATTCTACGTTTTATTTTTCGCCAGTCACTTGTTTTTATAGATGAAGTAATAGTTCAATTCGTCGTCAAACCTGTCGTTTTGGCAGTCCTAATTAATTCAATTGAATTGTAATAAAACTTAGGTAAAATTGTGTCGAATTATGAATTAAATTCAACAAATACAATAAGCCGAAATAACCTGTATCTTGCATTTGAATTTTATAACGTTCAATGACTGAAACATGGCTGGGATCAATTGAACATTATCCTCGTCTACCCCTTTGGGGGGGGGGGATAAAGTTCATTTGGGAACACTTGTATTCATAACATTCCTAGACGTGTTTGGTTTATCATGCATCAAAATTCATTTTTCAATTCAGCTTTTCGTTAGCTTATATATTGTAAGATGAAGTTATTAGATTGAACTATCGAAAATCTAATCTCAGATTCGTGTTCAACGCTTGTGACACTCCCTGGAACCAACATTTGAGCAAAAATGGTGACAAACTTTTTGCATCCTGATTGTCTGCCCTGAAAATCAAGAATTTAATCTTTTAAATTTTTAAAAGATTGACTGAAAGTGCGCACAATTCTCATTTGCATTTCACCAGATTTTAAGATAATGAATCAATAATAGACAGATTAAAACTTAAAATTGATTAAAATATTAAAGAAATTTGAATTTACCTTGAATTTGCCTTTATTTCTAGACGTCTTCAAGTTTCGGGAGGGGGAGGTAGTGCAATCAGGGCTTTGGGCGGATAAAGTTTAATCCTAGTTCTTCCAAACGTTTTTCTTGCTTTCTTCACCAATTATAATTGCTATTTACTTGCTATGTAAGAATCTAAACTGTGCTTGGTTTCTTTTTGTTTATTTCCTTTGAGGACGATCTCAAGTATAGATATCTAAATTCTAAAGGCCTTCTCAAAAGAGTATAGAGGAGTTTATGGAGTTAAGTGTGCAACTGGATTTTGAAGTAAAGAGCAAAAGAGGATAAATCCTAGTTTTGAGTTACAAGAGTTACTCAAGTTAAAATAGTTAAAACTTCAATGTTAATTTTAGCTCAAACATTGTTTGATTGACATTGATAAATTCATAGTTCATACAGATAAATGAAAGTAAATTCACAAATAACTCTAAAAAAGAAGCTTTCATTCATGGTGTTATATAACAAACTACAAAGCACTGGTCAATTTTAATCAATTAATTTTATTTATTGCAAAACCTGTGAATTGTGATAGCTATTTCGGTTTTTGTTGTGCTAGCTAGCTACCATACCAGTGGAAAAATCCATTTGCCCTCAAATGTGAAAGCTAAAGTTTAAAGAAGCATCATCGCGTTCCAAATTGTTTCGATTAAGCTGCATTTTAAAATTTCGAAACTATAAGCCAGAGTTTAGCTAAGATCTCGGTTGCAGTTATTATTGTTAATAAATATGAAATTCTGCCGGTGCAAATCTTCCGGGGGGAAGTTTTGCACGGGGGGAAGATTTGCACCGTGACACCGGAACAAATTGGTTTTTACAGTACAATTTCAAAAAATTTCCGGCTTCGCCGGAATTTTTTAGCTTAAATATTTAATTTTTTCTGGGAAAATCGGACAAAATTTTGAAATTTTTTCTAAAAATGGAAACTTTTTGGCAAATTTTGATAAAAAAATTGCAAATTTTAATAAAATTAGGGTTAATTTTTGGAAAAATTTTAGAAATATATTTTTGAGGTACAAGGCCCCCTGAAAAGTTTTGTGCAAGGTACAAGCCCCCTCAAAATTATTTGGGGACAAGCCCCCCCCCCGGTTGTTGACAACAACTCCATCCAAAAAAGAACGTACCAACAAGCGTATTGGCCGGAGTGTCACGCAGTTGACTGATCTTGACAAAATTAAAAGTCTGTTGTGGAATTTTGTGAATCTCCGCGTCTAGACAGGGGCTAACGGTGGTATCATTGTTGAAGACCAGTTCATAGTCATTTTTGATGGTCGTAAACTGACGATTGGCTGGCTTCACCTGACCACGACTGATATAGTAGACCTGAAAGGAAGAGTAAAACAAGAAGAAAAAACAGTCAAAAATATGTATATACGTATATACAAATAAAAAGAACACTTACAATTAAAACTTACAAAGAAAAGCTTACATCTTGCGTTTTTTGCAATCCCTAAAGTTCCCGATTAGAAAAATCTTATCCTATGAAAAATATATCCATTTCATCCAAAACACAAGCACAAGCACAAGCAGAAAATTATAAAGGTGACAAATTGCAAATTCGCTCAAAAAACTTAAATCCAGAAAGCACCACTAAAAATTTGCTATAATTTTATCAATTATGCCAATTCGTTCAAAAAATGCATGTCAGCAGCCAAAAACAATCCTCAGAAAGCGCCAAAAATTTGCTATAATTTTAATTAATCATCTTTTTCAATTTCACTCTACATTCTCTCCCGATATTTCCATATCATCACACCCTGTACATTGTACATTGAGACCTACATCTTGTGTCGTCATGGTGCCATAGTATCTGTCCACGAGGTCATTGAAAACGGTAGCCCGTATCTCTCCCGACTCATCGGCCAAATCCATGGAGAACAACTTTCCCGCACCACGGGAATTATTGTAGTTTCGAATGGACGTCTTGTTGGTCACACGGGCGCGTATGGTCCATCTGAAATCAAAATGTAGCAAGGAAAAAGTCTTGAAATTAATCAAGGAAACAAACTGAACTTTGGTGATCGACTGAGGAAATATATACTGAAAGTACTGAGATTGTAACTTCCAAAAAAAAATCAGAGAGGCCGGAGATGGTATTCCAAACCTGGCAACATTGTCAACAAATTAAGTGTTTGAGGTCAAATTTTCTAAAATGTTCTGAACTTTTTTAGCTAATTTATGGACTTATATAACTTCATTTTAAGCTTAAAAACAGTGATTTTTTTGCGTTTTTACCTTAAAATGCTAATTTTTCGCTGAAAACTTTAGATAAATTAATACCTGGGGGACTCGCCCCTCCCCCACTTAACAACCCTCCTTAGGGGAGGATAAAGCCTCCCCACTTTTAAAACCCTGGAAATAATGCCTTTAGGACTCGCATATTCCGATAAGCGGGATTATTTTAGTTAACTTTATACTATACATACGTATACTGAAAGAAACAATATCCTAAGTTTCAATTAGTTGTCACAACAAAAAAACAGACAATAAAACAATCAAGAACTCACTTATTCTGATAGGGCGTGAGGCTTAGAATGGCGCAAATGTTGGACACAGCTGTGTCCCCACCCGGACCCATGGCACCCCCGCCTGCACCCCCCGGAGTGGGAGCACCCCGACCCTTGGGTCGCATTAGACCCCCTGCACCACCAGCATTGGAGGAGGAGGCGGCATTACCAGGCTGAACCCGAGGTCGACTGCTAGCCGCGCTCTCACCGTAGAAGGACGTTTCCGGTTTCATGGCTGACATGGTGGCTGGAAATTAGAAGAAAAGAATTGAAGAAAAGAAATTTAACCATAAAAATCATCACCTGATTCATGCCTGTACCAGGAATATTTCGAGTAAAATAATTGACTGTTGGTGAAATTTGAAAGGTGGGGAAATCATGATATCGTCTGAAATTAATTATCATAAAGCAGATATTAGATGGAGAAAAAATCCAACAGTTTGAGCAACACACAATATTCGCGATAATGTACAATTTATGGCCCATTTTAAACTTGCAACATTGTCAACAGTCAAAGATCATGGCACACACTGTGTACACTTTAGTATATACGTCTATTAAAATAGTCACGACAGATTTTCAGAATATTCTTCCCATTTTTGGCGCGACGACAAAATCTTGATCGCCCCGAAGAAAAAAATGCTATAATATAGCTCAACTTTTACCTTCCATTTTGTCCAAAAAACTAACCAACCCTTCCCTCCCCTTTTCTTATCTTAAATTTTCTTACCTCCATTATTTCGACCCTCCCCAGCATTGGAAGGAGTAGGTTCAGAGGTGGGCGGTTCTGACTTCATCTGGGCCGGGGGCTCTAGGTGGATGGGGAGTCGGTCCACGGGGGGTGCCAGATCCGGGGACCAGACCTGTGGGTCTCCGATCTGCTCATCCGTTTGTCCCACAATCTCAACATCGGCCAGGACAATTACATCCCTGAAAATAGGAGAGGAAAAAGTAGTAAACGTTAAGTCAGATGTAGAGCTGAAGCTCCCGAGAACATATTATAGTACAGCTTTCGCTAATATTTTGTCAAGGAAAACGTGAACATTGTTGAAGTTCAGCTATAAGCTGGTTACATGGGCGCACCGAGGGGAGGGGTTTTTGCGGGTTCCGACCCCTCCCTTTTTGTCCGATTTACCCCCCGAAATTTTTAGGGAGAAAGCAAAAGCTGAGCTATTTTCAATGCATAAAACCAAAAAAATAGGAAAAATTTCAGGTTCGACCCCTCCCTTTTCAAAATCCTGGGTGCGCCCCTGGCTGGTTACTCAATTTTTTTAAATTTTTAAATTATTTTCAGAAATATCTAAGCGAAATTAGCCAAAGTTGACGAAAATGCACTCGTCGCAAACTTCGCGAAAAAGTTTTTTAGAGCTATATTTCTCTCTGAGCCACTCGACCCCACTCCCACTCTCTTGGGCTTTCCCCACGCAAATTTAAAAGATGCCCAGATATTAACAAATTTAACAAAAACATTAAATGTAATTGCGTTTATTTTAGTGCTCAAACTGAGCTTTTGAGCACTTGTATAGCTTAGTTATGGCCGCATTTTAGAAAACAGGCCAATTTAACCACTAAAGTTTTGGCAATTTGAGTCGAGTTGGCAGAGTGGTCTATGGTGAGGGTCAGAACATCCGATCTTACGGTCGGTTGTTCGATCCCCGTAGGCCACAAAGCTTTCTCGACTCTAGCCAAGCCAGCTATCCATCCTTAACTGGTCGGTAAATGAATACCACTACGGTGGAAAGGTAACAGGAGTCTGTGTAGAAGGGCCGGCCCCCCTTCCACAGATGAGCACCGGCTCGGCACCCCATGTCATGTGGTAGGAAGGAGATACCTCCAGGGATTAACCTTTACCTTTTACATGAAACCACTAACTTTAGGTTCCCCCAGTGTTCCCCACCCCCACTTTTTCGGTATAGGAAAAGCCCAACCGAGGTAGAGCTCATTGAGAACATAGACTCTTTTGTTCAGGACCGAGGTTTTGCTTTGGTAATTGCAGGGCAAGAAATTTTCAGTGACTTTTGCAAGACATTATTTAAAAACGAAGAAAAGCAAGGCAATCATCAACAGTTGGATGACAGGTACAGCCGTGGAAAAGGGCATCTGCATTTCAAGGGAAGGGGGTCTTCTGAAACCGAATTTGCATTGAAATTCCACCGGGAACGAAATCTATTTATATACATAAAAAATCAATAAACTTTGCCTAAAAAGGCATTATAATATACAAGTTTAAGACTAACTTTGATCCCTGCAAACTACTGATCAGGTATCGTTTGCATCGAAGAACGGTGAAAGTTGCTGCTGCGGAGTCTTCGATCAGATAGTTCAGATTATTGTTCAACATACAGGCTGAAATCGAAATCAGACACGACACAGATCAGCAATAGGCACCATGTTGCAAAAAAAACCCAACAAGCGAACATGTATTATACATAATATGTATATACGGAAAAATTTTTCTTGGCAAAGGAACTTCGAGGGGACGCTCGGGAACAAGACATCATTTTGAGGGAAATTTTAAAATATACAAAAAAATTAAGAAGTTATATACAATTTTTATTTGGAAAAATAGCGGTTTTTATCGATTTTTTCAAAGTTTGATAGATACTGCAAGGGGCACACTGTTTTTACTGGCAGATCACTGTAGATGAGTGGACACTGTAGCAAGTAATTCCGCTCTGAAAGATATAATATACGTACGTACGTTATGCACAAACAAGTCTCTGTACGAAAGCATATTAGTAACACGAGTTATCCAAATTATTTACGTACTGGGATACTGCCAAACGCCATCCGACAGGGCACAGCGATAGCGATCCGGTGAACCCGCTTTCCCCTGCAACTTCTTGAAGGTCTGAAACAACAAGCAAGAGCTGCATAACAACAGATTTATATACCAAATAAAAAAGGCGAATAGAAAAATCCGTTATACATACACGTAACCAGCAGTCGGCATAGACAGAAAAAGCTACCAACTGCTCATGATTGCATTGGGTAAAAGTAAGTCCTCCACAAAAAACTCAAAGGAATAATCCTGCCGATATTACAATTAAGCTTAAAGAGGTTCTATACACAACATCTGCGCTGTCATTACAAATGCAAATATATACGCAGACTTGGGCCACAGATGCAGAAGCGTATCCAGGGACTCCCCCCATTTTTTTCTTAAATTTTATGACAATTTTAGCTATTTTTGGAAAAAAAATTTGGCCATATTTTGGGAAAAAGCATGTCCAGACCCCCCCTGCTATTCAAAATCCTGGACACGCCCCTGCATTGAAGTGCAGACCATAAAAAGCAAAACCGACACGAACTTACCAGGATCTGCAGGACAGGATTGAAGGGCTCCAGCTTCCGTAGAATGTACTAAACAAGCATTTATACCTAGTTAGTAGCGCAACTTTCTTCTTCTTTTGTACAATGTGAAATCACCTTTTAGTAGAATCAATGGAAAATATTTCGTTTCGGCACTTACATAATTTAGATGGGAGGGGGCTACTTTTCGTCTTGCCTCCCCCTTATGGTTCGAAAAACTTTGCCTCCGATTTGGCTGACAAATTGCCCCCAGGGTAAATCGAGGTCCCTAATTCCAAAAATTGAATCCAGAAAATCGGTCGATGAAAAAATTGTTTGTTTGCTATCTTAGCGAAAAGTCAGATCTAGGGAATTATATTCCAGGTCGAGAACAAAATCAGCAATAGAAATTTCATAAAAATCGATTCTCAGAACGTTAAAATCTATATACATATCTTTTGAAAATTTGCCAGTACATTGATTTTGGCAGCTCGTATCGAAGTTTCGCCTGTACATAGATTAGAAATCAGAAACCACAGAAACCCGAAAATCGGATACTTTGTCATTTTGATAGACTGATTCTGCTGACAGATCGATTTGATCGATTTCCCGGTTCAATTTTTGAAATCAGCGACCTCGATTCACCCTTGTGGACAACTTGTCAGCCAAATCGGAGGCAAACAATTTTTCAAACCATAAGGGGGGCCAAGGCGTTAAAAAAGCGCCCTAACTATATAATTGCCAAAAGTTCTATATACCACAGATGATGCTGTGACTTGTAGAAATCTGCAAACCATTTTCAGTCTGCACTACGCAGAGGAATAATAGATATGTAATGTTCATGTACGTGTACGAAACTTACATTTATAGCATTTGGTGTTAATTGTAATTCCTGTGGTAAATGCATTCTCGACTTAGGTTACGTTAATAATCTGCAAATAAGAAGGAACAAGAAAAGAAAACATCATTTTATTTTTACTGACGGACGGGTGGTACGTAAGTTTCCTCAACCAGGTGATTAGACAGGGAGATGAGGCCTTGTGGTATAAGGGAGCTCTCCCATTCATTGGTGTGTTAGGGGGTGGGGTGGGCGAGGGACCCCCCCCACCAAAATGACAAATTTTGGCGACCCCCCCCCAGATTTTCAGATTTTTGCTACCCTCCCAGATTTTTGGCCAAAAAGGGGGTCCCCGCCATAGGTGTAATTGAGGGGAGGTTTGGGGGGGCTAGCCCCCCCAGCCATTTTTTCAAACCACCCCCCACAAGTGTTGGGGGCCCCCGGGACCCCCCACCTGGGGGGGCTGGGTTTTCTCTAGCCCAAAAAAGGGGGGGGGGGAAAGTGGGGGGGGGGATCCCCCCCCCCCACTTGTGGGGGGGGGGGGGAAGACCAAAAGTGGGGGGTGGAATAAAATGGCCTAAAAATACGGTAAAAGTTGCGTGTTTTCTACGTATACTGCTATAACTAAGCTAATATATAAGTGCTCAAAAATCGAGTTTTATCACCAAAATAGACGATTTTTGACCAAAAAATTCCGGCGAAGCTGGAAAATTTTTGAAAATTTCGACCAAAAATCCTAAAAATTTGGCATTTTCTGGGCACCTTATAGTGAGTGGGGGGGGAAGCCCAAAAAAGTGGGGGGGGAACGAGTGGGGGGGGAAGGGGTCGAGTGGGGGGGGGGGGGGAAGCCAAAAAGTGGGGGGGTCCCCCCCCCCCCCCCCCCACTAAAGAAAACCCAGGGGGGGGGGGGTAACAGTTTTTATGTAAATACTGTCTGACTCAATATTGACTTTATTTTGGAGTTAGAAACATGTTGTCAATCAGGTTTACGAGTTTAAGTCCCCTGTCTAATGTTAAAATTACTTGATGTTTGGATGTTTTTTGGCATTAGCGATGGCTGAAAATGCAATTTTTGGCATAAAAATAGAAAACATTTTGGGAGAGGTTTGGAGGGGTCTAAGGGGAGGGGGGTTTGTAGGAGGTCTAAGAAGGGGGCCCGCCCCCAAAATTTCGGGGAGGGGGGCCTCCCCCAACCCAAATCCCCCTTACACCTATGGGTCCCCCCACCCTCCGTCGGAACCCCCCCCAGATTTTCTGCCCAGCCACACCTATGTATGCTCCCATCTATGGGGGGCGGCATATTTTGGCAACTTTTAGAATTTTGGCGGGATTTTCGTGCAATGATGTGTTATAGAGGTCGGGGGGAAAAACCAACCCGCAAGTGGTGGGGAAAAAAACCAACCCTCCGTTTGGGCGATGGGGTTGAGCTAGCGGGCTCAAATTTTGCATGCAAGTTGGTAGGGCCCATCCCACCTACCACACCGAATATGAGCTAAATCGGACCACTTTTGAGCATTTTGTGGCATTTTGAAAATTTTGGCATTTTTGACCCGCCAAAAATTCAAAATTTGCCTATTTTTGAAGGCCTGTAAAAAATTTTCCATAGCAGTTAGATAATAACTTTTAATATTTTCCATGAGAACAACATGTGCTCTTTCCAAAAATGTTGGTCTCGCCTTCCTGCGACGCTTGGTAAGCTGCCAGCAGAATTTTTACAAAATGGGAAAAAACCAAGGGATGGGAAAAAACCAATTTTTGCTTTTGCTGCCAAACTCCCAAAAATGGTTCTTAGTTGCTCAAAAGTCATCCACATAGCAAGTTTAATGCGCTCTTTCACGTGAACAGCTCAAAATTGCATTTGGACTTGGCAGTTTTGTGCTAGCCGGTAAAAACCTCATTTCGGCGGATCGGCTGTTTGGCTCAGCTAAAGCGGCCAAAAAGTACTCTGGGACAAAGAAATACGCGAAAAAACACTGAAACAACGTTTATTTTAATTTATTTCTTTGAATTTTGAAAGATTTACAAATTTTTGCATTTTAACATAGAAACTGGCAAATTTGATGAAACCTAGCCAGTTGATGCTGCAAATATTGATGTTTGATTTTCTCAATTATTATAATCATTTTGTAAATACTTATTATTTTGTAAATTAAATTGATAGGTGTGATATATAATTCATTTTCACATATTTTGTAGTCTTCATGGGTCATGCAAAACAAGACAAGTGCGTTTGTTGCAAAAGGTATCAATGTCAAGCATAGGAAAACGAAAAAGTTAGGAAAAGTTTTCTGAAATTTTTTAGCAAATTGGCTACAACTTGGTTTAAACCTAATTTGGACTAGTCAAAGTGCTAATATCTGTGTCGTAGTAATTTCTGTTTTCCGTAAATACTGTATTTACTGGCCGATTTCAGTAAATACGGTATTTAATAGTAAGAATGGTATTTTCTTTAAACTTCCTATCTTTACACGTAAATACCATTTTTACTGAATCTCGTCCAGGGGAATCAAAGGGTATGCCGACGTCATATCTAAAGTCAAAAGATAGGTCATACATAGTAAGTAACAATATCTACAGAGGGGTGCATGAAGATAAACTTCAGAAGTTTAAACCAGTTTACAAAACTTAAAAAATATTTTAATTTTAACACAGCTTAAAATCAAAACAGATATACACATGTATTAACTCAGTTTTTAAAATCAAAGTAGATACATGTTATTATACACGTACGTTTTTGTATTTTCTAATACATTTTGTACTTTATACACAATTAGACATACATTATAAGTTTACTTAAAGTTTTAAACCGCGAATCGTGTATTTTTTAAATTACGAAAAGTGAGTAGGATTAAAATAAAATCATTAAGTAACCTATTTATATTCTTATTTAATCGTAATTCATTATGATAATATAATAAGTGCATATCTGTTTTGAATTTGAAAACTGTGTTAAAATTAAAACAATTTCTTAATTTTGTAAACTAATATTTTTATCGCCTGGAGTTTATCTTCATGCACCCCTTTGGACATATGTAATGAAGTGAGCAAGATCCGATACGCAATCTGCTCCAAACTCTACACACTCTAAGCTCCTCTTCTTTACACGGAAGGTCAGCACGTCTGTTCGCAATGAAGCAGACTTAAGCACCAGATCTCTGAAAGGTGGTGTTCCAGAATCAGAGATTCTCTGCGGCCAACCTTGGTTCTTTGTCGGTGAGTTCGTTTGAGGCTCCTGAGTTGATTTCCAGTCGGACAGCAAGAGGGGTCAGCACTTGCTTCCTTGATGATCTCTCCAATTGTACAGCAAGCGTGGTCAGCACTTGCTTTCTTGATGAGCACTGGATTTGGTTGAGTTCTTCCTCACTGGATCTTCGGTTCTTTCTTGTGGCTAGCAGTTGCACGGTAAACGCACCGTGTGTTAAGACTAACTCGCCGTTGGTAGCTTGTGATAAGCTTATACGGTAAACGCACCGTAGTCAAAGGCAAACGCGCCTTTATTGCTTGTACTAAGACTCGGTAACTAACAAACGGATAATTTAATGAAACACTGCAATTACACTTCGTACAATTCTATGCGTTCAAACTAACAATTACTACAATACTAATGATTAGGTTACGGTACAATCAGATACAGTACAAGTCTACTGTACCAGAGTTGCCAGATATTTTCCCTTACTAGGTTATTATTAATATTATTCCAATTTGGAATAATATTACAAACTTTGATTAAGTTATTGGGACAAGGTCGATACTCTTAACGCCTTTTACACCCGTTCACTCTACTAACTCTTGCTAACTCAATTTCCCTATATGCTGTGTGTTGCCCTATATGCTCGTGCTTTGTTACTCTTTATACGTCCCCTTGCAATAGGACTGTCAAACTAATATCACAACAATCTAAGTTACTAATTATTAACCTGGGGACGGTCTTTGGGTGAGCCCCTGAAAGTCGGACACCGCTTTCGCTCCGACACACAGTTCAGGGATGCTATGTGAGACAGAATTTGAGGATGAGCGAAACAGATGGGAGTTGGGAGGTCCTTCCTTACTTATTCCTAACTTGGTCTGAATTAATACAGTTATACAATAATGATCTTCTGATCTTCTGGACAGGAATCAAAACAAGAGGGCCGGGGTGATGACTTTGGATTTTAGAACGCAGATGGTTGATATTTCAACTTCAAAAGGGCGAGGATTGTTTTGGCTTGAAAGTCACTGAAATTTCTCTCTGTATCTGGGTTTTAGGTCTATCCCAACTTTGATCAGGTTCTGATTGCTGCTAGCTGCTTCCTTCTCCAATCACTGAATTAGCAAAGCTGATTGACTACTGTACCTTCTGACAATACTGACTGACGGATTCTACCGATGACTGATTCCCAAACAGGACAACTTCCGGTCCACTGATACCCAAATATAATTAACTGAGCAGGAATTCACTATCTATCGCAGCTAACGTCTAACGATCCAGATGGGCAGCTTCGCAGTCAGATCCGCACCTGAATCAAATGGGTTAAAACCCATTAATACAAGGTCACGGTGCGGGAATCGAACCCAGCAACCATTACTCGTTCTTTTGCTTTCCTGGCCCAAAATGTACATTTTGGGCCCCATTTGAAGTTGTAAATTGACGAAATGACACAAAACCATTAGTTATTGCCTTTTTAGCAAAACTAACTGTTCATAGTAATTTCTTGTCACAAAACAGGCCTTCTGGGCCATTTTAGATTACGACTTGTTGGTTTAGATTAAACTTGAGATAATTCGATAACGCAGACAAAACGATTCGTAATGTTCCCACGTCTGGACCCAAGTTAGGTCTTAATGACTTGCAATTAGACGAAACAACTCTTAAACACGTATAAACTTCGCTATTAGCACGTTATTTGGAAACCCTGCTTGTTTCTTTCCTCTTCTTGCACAAACCGGGCCGTCTGGCCCGCCTTTAGATTAATACAAACGGATTCTGACAGAAACTCACAGGTTAGCTTGAACAGATTAAATGACCGAACAAAACTTGCATTTCTGGCCTAGTTCTGGCCCAATTTCATTAATTTGCCACGGGAAACAGGCTTGTTTCCCGTGGCCCGTTGCTAATCTCAAACGTATACAAAACTTGATGTTTTTAAATGAATTTCTAATGTTGGAAGATGGTCAGATATTTGTTATTTGCTATAATTAACCTAGCTACTGCCTAACTACCTAATGTGGAATATTTCGTATTCTTTCGTGAAAATCTTCATAAACAATGGAACAAATTCTGACCTTAGCTAATCGGGTAGTTTCTTACTATGGAGTTCGAATTCGAAAAAGTATAGGTGTCAGTTAGGTGTTAGACGGTTGAGTGAGTCGGGCGGGTTTCGTTGATTGCTTTTGGTGAATTTCGTGCGGCAGCTGTGACTTAGGTTAAGTCTTTGTGAATTTGTAGTAAGAATCTCGTTATTTTGTCGAATTTGAACGTTCTTGAAAATCTTGAAGATGTATATTTGAATTTTATTTGTTTGAAGTAAAAGAAAGTATCGTGTCTTTCCTAATTTCATAGTTTCTAGTATTTTGAGAATTAAACGCGAGGAGAATTTCAACTAGGCATACACTACCGAGCGAAGAACCTGCACATTTATTTATTGATCGTTTATTCAGCAATACACTGAGCAACAACATTTCTACAAAATTGGCGACCGTGTCATGCGGTAAATGCCTCTTTTTTCTCCTCCTAATACTCGCGCCAGATCAAAAGAACAAAAAGAAAAAGTTTTTCTTTTTGAAAATTTGCCTGCCCATCAGGCACCTGAGGTAGACGAAATTTCTGCAATGTCACAGCCTGCCACGTCTGGATTGGGGGGCGGGGGAAATCTCCCCCAAACCGGTATCAGTTCAGGTGTAGGGGGGACGCCGCGTCCAACGTTGACTGGGGTGGGTCGGGGTTCGCTCCGTCCCTCCCCAGTGGCCCCAACTCCCAGTTCGACTGTCGTGCATGTACAAACTTCGCAAAGTTCGGGGGTGGGCCGGGGGAAGTCCCCCGGGTCCCACTACTCCGCTCACCTGGGTCAGCCTGGGGCTGTGCCTGGGTCAAATGTCCAGTCTATTGGTGCGGGGGGTACAGTGAAATGTTGCAGCAAACTTGGGGGGGACCGCTAGTCGCGGTAGCCGAACAGTCGCCTGCGCCAGCGGGGGGGGTCCCTCCCCCCCCCCAGTGGTGGGTTCTGTTCCCCGGGAATTTGAAGCGGCGGCCTCAGAATTTCAGGACAGATTTGATGGAATGGATCCGTCTACGGTCTGTCTCGCTCGGGAGACCACAGTTCAAAATTTGGGAGGGGCGGGTCCCCATTTGGTGTCGCGCTATGCTGTTTCTGTTCCGGCCCAAAATGTTGTTAGGAGGTCTGATTATGTTGAAAATTCGGCCGAAACCTCTGTTCGAATGGTGGGGGGAGCGGCCCCCCAGTCAGTTTCCCGTTTTGCTTTGCCGGCACCCTTGTCTGTTAATACGTGTGCGTCCGATTTTCCGGCTGGGAGGGCTTTTCCTCCGGGGGAAGGGGGCTCTGCCTCTGTTCCCGATAATGCCGTTGCTCAGTTGGGAGTAAGGGGGGACCAAAATTTAAATCAGAATTTGGCCCAATCCTCCGCCCTTGCGACGACGCAGTCCTCGGATGAAAGATTTATCCACGATGCGTATCAGAGGGTCTTGAGTCCAGGCCAAAATTTGGGGGCCCCCAGGGGCAGCCCCCTGGTTTGCCGAGTACAGTGGCGGATACGCATTTAATTCCGCTGGGGTATGCAGGTACTATTTACACGCAAGCGGTTCCGTTAAGGTGGCGCTTGCATTACCGGGAAAATGGCTATTAAAAATTAACCCCTGGATGGATTTGGCTGAAACTTGGTGGAAATGTGCACCAGGGTGCCCTGCATCTTTGAATATCCTACTTAGGCGTGACAATTGCGGGAGTCTGCAGTAGGAGCCAAAAATGTGTTAGAAACGACAATTTTTGACTTTTACCGTGCTGTTTTGGCTATAGAATAGCGTAAAAGCTACAAACATCACGTTGAAAGTTGTGAATATCTTACCCATTATGTCAACCCTTATTTATAATCCACTACTAGAGCACACTACTATCCTACACCGAAGAAAGGAAACCCTTTCGCTAAGTTTCCTATTCATACAATGTAACGCGACACGAATTTACTAAACCAACGAACAATAAATTAACAACAATCAAACAACATCAACAAAGAAGCAACAATAAGAATAAAAATTCAAATCCTTGAACAAGACATAACTGCAACACACGAAATAAATACAACACAACAAATAACTAAAAATTGTTTCTGAGGATGGACAGAAGAGATAGGAGGGCATGGAGGGTTTGGAAGTAAAAGGGTGAGGGAGGTGGAGGAAGTGTACACCATGCCAGTTTCAAGCAGCCTTTCTAAATTCGGATAAGCTAGCAGCATTATACCTAAAATAAAAATATTTTGATGACTTAGTCAGCTTACGCCGACATGAGGTCCAGAAAATTGAGAAGTAAATAAGATAAATTTTCTGAAACCAGGTTTGAATTAGTACGGCAAGTGGAAATGTGAAAAACAAGAGCTTTGCAAAGCCAGTTACAAGCTTAATACTAAAGTCTGACACAAAAATATGTGTACAAAATCTATACGGCCTCCAGTGAGCTAAATATACGTCGTAATTCCATAAAACCATATATTTTCGGAATCCTTGCAGCGAAACGAACATTTTTATGAAATATAAAATTTTTTAAAATTTCAAAAATTTTAAAATATCGGTTTATCGGGGAATTTTTTCGGACCATTCAAGCTATTCAGTTCATTCATTCCGAAAAATTTTCCCATCCTAAGACGCATCGATTGACACAAGAACGGAAAAAATCGGTTGAGAAATAAGCATTTTATTCCAAAAATTCGTTTTTCCATTTCCTTTGATGTTTGCCGCTTTTTGCAACTTTGACTGGTTATTACTCGCGACTCGCTCAACGAAAAATTTTTTCGATTAGATTTTCAGGACCGCCTAGGCGCCCGCTTTCACCTGATATATGTAATTTTTCAAATTTTTAAAGTCGAGTTTTTTGAAAAATACCACTTTTGACCAAAAAATTTCGGCAAAGCAGATTTAACAAAATTGAGGAAAAATAACATAATCATAAAATTCAAGCTGAGCTGAATTCAACGATATAAAGCTTTTGTTGCTACGACTTATATTGCGCCAGCAATGCATTTTTAAACAATATCCCTTATTTCAGCTGGTTTTTGCTAGCTTACACTGCTTCAGTCAAATCATGGCGGCAACATCAAAGAGAGCCAAAAACCAGCTGAAATAAGGGATATTCTTTAAAAATTCATTCCTGGCGCAATATAAGTCGTAGCAACAAAAGCTTTATATCGTTGAATTCAGCTCAGCTTGAATTTTATGATTATGTTATTTTTTCTCGCTTTTGTTAAATCTGCTTTGCCAAATTTTTTGGTCAAAAAGTGGTATTTTTCAAAAAACTCGACTTTAAAATTTGAAAATCACATATCAGGTGAAAGCGGGCGCCTAGGCGGTCCAGAAAAATCTAATCGAAAAATTTTTTTCGTTGAGCGAGTCGCGAGTAATAACCAGTCAAATTTGCAAAAAGCGGCAAACATCAAAGGAAATGGAAAAACGGAATTTTTGGAATAAAATGCTTATTTCTCAACCGATTTTTTCCGTTCTTGTGTCAATCGATGCGTCTTAGGATGGGAAAAATTTTTCGGAATGAATGAGCTGAATAGCTTGAATGGTCCGAAAAAATTCCCCGATAAACCGATATTTTAAAATTTTTGAAATTTTAAAAAAATTTTAAATTTCATAAAAATGTTCGTTTCGCTGCAAGGATTCCGAAAATATATGGTTTTATGGGGTTACGACGTATATTTAGCTCACTGGAGGCCTTATAGATTTTGTACACACATTTTTGTGTCAGACTTTATAATTTTTAGTTTAGCAACACTCAAAAATACTCGGACGCATACAACAAAAATGCTAAAAAGTACATTCGAAGGAGCAGAGGACGTGCTGCACCCCAATTAGCGGCTGAGGCAGTCCAAAACTGGAGGAGGCAAGGCAGTTGAAGCCGTCTTCCTTCAAATGCTAAAATTAAATGAATAAATGAAATAGCGAATTGTTCGGAGCTTCTATCATACACAACAGTTATAAGCTCCATCTAACAGACTGTAAACGTGAGTAAGAATGCCATAACTAATGTATATATATATTATATATATACGTATGATCATAAATTGCATATGAATTTGGAAGTCTACTATAGAATCGAAGACGCTTATTATTTACTTGATACCATTGCCCATCAGCTTCAGCCAGATACCAATCATCGAACGGTATAACGTGCAGAGTAACCAGATTAACCGTTGAAACTACCGACGGTGCACATTAGCGAAAGTGATCCAGAGCAGTGGATCTCACCTGAAACACATCACACAAATGTTCAAAAAATTACGTAATCTAATTAATCAAAATCATTTGGGCACCATGGCCACCCAGAATATAAAATTGGATCCTAAAATTTAATTAAAAAATTTTTTGGTAGCATGGTCAAATAGAAAATTATAATTGTACCCTAAACTTTAATCGAAAAAATTTTGGGCAGCATGGTGGTAAAGAATCAATACTGGATCCAAAAGTTCAATCGAAAAAAATCTTGGACAGTTTTGCGTACAAAATCAATTTGGTTCTAAACTTTAATCGAAATAATTTTGGGCAGTATGACTCCATAGAAAATCAGATTTCGAATATAAAGATTTCCAAATTAAAAATTAAATTGAAATAAAAGAGATGATCTGTCTTCTTCCAAATTATATGAGGATATATATACATAGAAAACATACAGTTTCAAGCCTGCTTAGGAAGTGTCCGCCGGGACTTGAACCCGGGACCCCCCCCCAGACTCGTAAGCCTGGGTTGCTCTGCCACTGAGCTACGTCCACTAGTAAAAAGGAACAGGCTTGAAAACATTCAATCTTTTGATGGAGGAATTGTCTTCGGGTTGGAAGAAAACAGATCAAAGAGCAAGAATGTTTACAGAATTTCAGAAAAGGTTTTATGAAGTCGGTACAACTGCAATATATATATATATACCGGTAGAAATTTAAATTTGAAGGTTTAAAGTAATTACGTACACAAGAAAACAAATGTAAAATACATTCGTATTAATTTACAGAAGGCAGATATATATATATATATATATATATATATATATATATATATATATATATATATGTGTGTGTATATATATATATTATAGATGCACTGGGACCGCCACTACCGGGGCCGGGACCTCATCGTGGCCCCGGCCGGCTGGGTTTTCTCTAGGCGAAAAAAAGTGGGGGGAGCCCCTCCCCCCACTAGTGGGGGGAGCCCCTCCCCCCACTAGTGGGGGGGAGACAAAAGTGGGGGGAAACCGAAATGACAAAAACATGCCAAAAATGCAGAGAAAATCGCATGTTTTCTACATATACCGCTATAGCTATGCTTAAAAGAGCTCAAAAATCAAGTTTGAGTACCAGAAAAAACAATTTTTAATCAAAAAATTCCGGCAAAGCCGGCCGGAAAATTTAAAATTTTGACCAAAAATCCTTAAAATTTGGCATTTTCTAGCCACCCTATAGTGAGCGGGGGGGGGAGCCCAAAAAAGTGGGGAGAGGGAACGAGTGGGGGGGGGCGGGGGCGCTCCCCCTACTAAAGAAAAAGCCCCGGTACCGGGTCCTGGAAATTGGGGGTCCAAATCGAAAATTTTCAAAAGTTTTCTAGAAAATTTAAATTTTTGATATTGTGTACAGACGTTACTATCTCTGTTTTCATTCATATCAGCGGGAAAACAATCGATTTGTAACACTTTTTGACTTTCGAAAATTCAAAATTTTGGTCAAAAAATATCAAAAACTTACAAAAATTTTCCAAGGTTTTGGCACCGGTCGGGACCGGGACCTGACCACCGGGGCCGGGGCCTGACTACCGAGGTCGGGGCCAGGTCCCGGTGCATCCCTAATATATATATATACGTATACGTACAATGGCAGAAGACAACAGCCAGTCTGCAAAAGGTAGAAAAGGTATATGGCCACCGGCCCGGAGAAACTCCTGTCCTCGTGCGAGAATATACAGGGCGTCGGTGCTCATCCCCGATTACAAGCCACTTGAGCCAGGAGTGCTACCTCAGTCAATAGCTGCAACAGGTGAGGAGGGGCCAGTTCCTCATTGTCGTCCTGGGTCCTCCAGCACCGAAATGGCAAATTTAGGATGACGCAGCGTGCTCGATCGTGCTATAATCTCTAACTGTTTCCATGTTAAGTTGTTAAAACATTTTTCAAAAAAATTTGGGTGGGTTCCCCCTCCCAAGTGGGTTTCCACGCCACGTTTGGCAATGTGCCAGACTAACGGTGCATCGGATCAGTCTAATTTTTGCTGTGTGCAAAGAAGAAGAGTTGCCATCATTGAAAATAATTGCATAACTTTTCTAGCCCAACCCAGTCAAAAGCTACATCGGTCCAAACTTTTGGTAACTTTTTGGATGGTTGAACCAAAAGTATATGTGTCATTTTCAAAATGTCAAAAAATGAGCAGGAGTGAATCAAATGTCTTGATCTTTGCATACATACATAGGTTAGAAAAAATCGCGCTTTCTGCTCCCTGTTTTGGAGCTCATAGCTCGAACCCATGACCCAGGAGGTGGGTGGGTTTTCCCCCCAAAAGGGCTTATCCCTAGTGGTGGGGATGGGGGCCGTCCTCCATTCGGTGACCTCCCCCCGAAATTTTTCTAACCATTAGCAGCAAAGGAAAAGTTCATGCATTTCGTAGCTCAATAGAGCCTCCTGATCAATTTGGTATAGATTTGGCCAGAGCCAGGTGGCCAAAATCTGACATGGTGCCATTCCAAGCCAAATTTTTCAATTTCGACAAAAATCGAAAGTTGTTCACTAAAATAGGTCGGGTTTGGTTTTAAATTCAATAGGAACACGTTTTCTATGTGATAGGATGCTTAAACTGCAAGAAATTAAGCAATTTCAAAAAATTCTAAAATTTGAATTCTAAAATTTGAATTGCGCCTGGGTTTTTTCCCGCGTGGGGGGTAGCCCCCCAGCCATTTTCTCAACTCCACCCCAGAAAGTTGGGGGGGGGGCGGGCCCCCCCCCCCCCCCCCCAGCTGGTAGCGTTTGTCGCATCGAAGGCGCGAACAGGTAGCTTTTGCAAAATTGATCACATTTTTGGGTTAAAGTTTTTATCATTGCGAGAAATACACGTTTCAAACTGTATTATGGGCTTTCTGACTCATTATTGACGACCTTAATTTGGACTTGGAAACATGTTGGCAAACAAGTTTTCGCTTGCAACAACAACTTCTAATGTCTAAGTTACTTCATAGGTGAATGTTCATTGGCATTAGAAACGGCTGAAAAAGCGATTTTTGGCATAGAAAAATTTTTTGGGGGAGGGGTGGGGGGGGGTTCCTGGGGGACTCCAGAGGGGGCCCATCAAAAACGTTGGAGAGGTCCAGCCCCCCCCACCCACAGCTCCGTTACACCTATGGCAACCCAACCCCCCACCAGTTTCCGTTGGGGTTGCGGGCATCCATAGATGTGTTAGGGGGGACCCCCCAGCCCTTTTTTCAACCCTCCCCCAAAACTGTTTGGGGGGCGTCCCCCCGACCCCCCCAGTCGCGCCGAGGGCGCGAAAATTGGTCAAATTTTGGGTATTTTTAGGTTAAATTTTGCAAAAAATTTCAGAAAAGTCCAAATGTTCGGCTTAAAGTGTTTATATATTATTCCGAGAAATATATATTTTTACCTGTATTATGGACTTTCTGACTCAATATTGACCTTATTTTAGACATGGAAACATGTTGGCAAACAAGTTTGTGAGCCTAAAAACTACTGTCTTTTGATAAAATTACTTTTTCTTCTGGCATTAGAAAAGGACAAAAAGCCAAAAAGTGGCCAAAAAGGTCCGAATTCTGGGAGGGGGGTAGGGGGGTACCCCCCCATCACATTTCGGAGCACCTATGCCCATACGTGTGTTAGGGGGTGGGGGGGAGGGCGTGGGGGGGGGGGACCCCCCCACCAAAATGACAAATTTTGGCGACCTCACCAGATTTTCAAATTTTTGCAACCCCCCCCAGATTTTTGGCCAAAACGTGGCCAAGAATGGCATAAAATCGAAAATTTAGGGGGGATCCCCCCACCCTCCGTCGGAACCCCTCCCCAGATTTTTTGCCCAGCCACACCTATGCCCCCACCCCCAACATTTTCTCAAGGTACACCTATGCACCTATAATGTTTGGACTGGGGGTGAGGTGGGATCTGCCTCCAAAGTTTCGAGAGTGGGGTAGGGCCTTCCATAGGTATAACTGGCGAAAAAAGTTTGGTGGGGGTTCAGAAAAAGTAGGGAGCGGGATTTGGCGAAAAAAGGGGGAGGGGGGTCGCGCAGTGGCGGCGCCAGGGGGGGGGCCCGGGGGCCCCGGCCCCCCCCTTTGCGATTTGGGCCCCTCCCTTTGGGGTGTCGGGCCCCCCCCTTGAAAAAGTTTTCAGCTGTTTATATGCATAATTTGAGTGTTTTTAAGAATTTTTTAAAAATCGGCAAATTTTTGCTAAAAATTGAAAAATTTTTGCTAAAAACCGAAAAATTTTTGCTAAAATTTGAGAATTTTTTGGGAAATTAAAGTAAACTTTGCCAAAATTTGGCAAAATTTTTGGATTTCCCAAAAAAAGGTCGCCGGATTTTTGGGTCGGGCCCCCCCTTCAAAAAATCCTGGCGCCGCTACTGGGGTCGCGAAAAGTCGATTTGGGGGGAGGGGTAAGAAAAATTTTCTAGGGGTATTCGGTGACGGTCGGTTTTTCGTTAAAAAATTGAAACATTTTCTCAATTTACAGCTAGTTAACGATTTTTAGCTTAAATAAGCGAATTCTAGCAATTTTTCGCTAATTTTTGGAATTTTTGAAAAAATTTCTAATTTTTAGCTAGAAATGTTCAGCAATTTAGGTAGGGGTTTGAAATTTTTTAGGGGGGGGGGGGCCATAGTAAGCCTGGTTATTGTGGTTGGGGGGGGGGGAAGCTATGGCAATTTGGTGGTGGGCCCGGGTCATGTACTTGGGGGTACCCCCATAGGTGTGTTGCCGGGGGGGGGGGGGGGGGGGGGGGTGGGGGACCCCTCCCCAAATGGAGGGGTCGCACACCCTCCCCCCTAAAAATTTTTTAACCCCTCCCCNAAAATNGGCCTTCGGCCGCCCCCCCCCCCCCTAAAAATTTTCAACCCCCTACCTGAATTTTTGCAAATTTTTTGCCAAAAATTCGAAAATTTTCACAAAATCAGCGAAAAATTGTTAAAATTCGCCTCATTACCTTAAAAATCGCTAAAAATTGCTGAAAATTGAGAAAAATTTTCAGTTTTTTAGCGAAAAACCGATTTTTCGCCGACCCCCCCTCGAAAATTTTTCTTACCCCTCCCCCCAAATCGACATTTTCCGACGCCCCTCCCCTTTTTTGCCAGACCCCCTCCCCCTCCCTACTTTTTTCAAACCCCCACCCCCACTTTTTTCGCCAGCCACACCTATGGGTACCCCCCCGAACTCCCCTCCCCCCAAAATTGGGACCTCAAAAAATCCAAAAAATGGCCTAAAAATGCAAAATTTTCTGTATTTTAATGCTTTTTCGGAGAAAACAATGCTTGTTTTGACAGTTTTAGGCGTTTATTCGCGGTTTTAAAGCGATTTTGAGTCAAAATTCGAGAAAAATTTTTCAAAAAATGACCATTTTTGGGCAAAATTTAGCTAACTTTTTGGCTCCAAAAACGGCCGGGGGGGGTTGGGTGGGGGTAGCCGAAAGTTGGGGGAGGGGATGTCGAAAATTTTTGGGGGGGGGGAAAGGGGGTCGAAAATTTTGGGGGGGAGTCCCCCCCCAACCCTCCCCCCGGGGAAACTATGGGGGTGGCGACCCCTCCATTTGGGGGGAGGGGTCCCCCCAACCCCCCCAACACACCTGCGGGGCCTTCCCGTTTAGAGGGAGGGCCCCCAACCCCTCCACTCCCCCCCCCCCCAGTTGTTCCTGTCCCCATAGGTGTACCACCTGTTTGGGTTGGGGGGGGGAGGGTAGAAGGTCCATCCGAAATTTGGGGGAGGGGGACCCCCTCTAAACTGTACCCAAGTTTTTTGAGCGAAAAATGCTCCTTTTTCGATGTACAGTACATTAAACATACTCAAAAGCTTCTGTCAATAGTTTTGTATGCGAAAATAGGGCTTGAAAATTGACAAATTTTTGCTAAAGTATGCCTAAATTAGCCCAGATTGTGGTTTATAATTGCGTATATTACCTTTTAATTGTTATAAATAACCATCTTTAGCTCTTTATATGTAATTTATAGCCATTTTTTCGAATTTTTTCAAAAATTTTCAAAAATTGCAAAAAATTTTTTTAAAAATTTTGCATTTTTTTCCTGGTTTGGACCCAATTTTAGGGGGGGGGGAGGGGGGTTTGAGCTCGACTTGGGGGGGAGTGAGTAGTTGAGGTCGGGTAGGGGGGGAGGGGGGTCTGGCGTCTCAGTGGGGGGGGGTCTCACAGGGGGCAAACTGTAGCCTGGTACACCTATGCCTGTCCCCCAGCGAATCAAGAACCTATCAAGAAATTTCATAACTTTCCCGTTCCTGGCTTAAAAACCAAACTATAGCTAATAGCAACATACATTCACCATGCTAATATTGGTACATTTACACATTTTTTCTAAAATTCTCACAGCACTTAACGGTTGAAGCTCTAAAATTTGGCACAGTTGCAGCAAATATTCCAATGCAGGGACAAATTTTTCAGATTTTCAAAAACCTGCTTAACGACGGAGAAATATATCGATGAAATTTTCAAAATCGATTTTTGACGCAATACTGCTTTAAATTTAAAACGGAAAAAATTGTCCCTGCGCTAAGATAATAAATACGTTTGTGCCAAGTTTCGGCAGCTTTGCTTGAACAAGCAAGGAGTGACATCATTTTGAAAATTTGAACTTATCACTGCTGTGTAAGCCCTAAGCCAGCCACTTGAAGTTTCAAAATCGGCGCATGAGCACTACTTACAACCAACTACTATCCCTGAAAATTTGAAACAGATTGGTTAAGAAATGAATCCATGAGAGTCGTTCCCGGTAATGCAAGCAATTTAATTGAGCAGCACCAGCACCAGCACCCCAATTTAACCCAAAACCCAGTTATGAAATCTGGGTTTTAAAAACCCAGTTCTAGCCCTACTTTGATTCCATCGGGTTTGGGTTGAAAACCCATTTTTAACCTAGGTTTAGCTCGAAACCCGGGTTTGAGCCTTTGATAACATCGGCCCCAGATGGGGAGCCGTTTTGGTGTCTCCCCTCCCGACGCTGACCAGTTTTCGTATAGTTCACTAGTTCGGGTGCCGTTTTGTTGCCTCCCCTCCCGACGCTGACCAGTTTTCGTGGAAAAGTGGAAAACCAGAAAGTGGAAAAATTAATAGAATGATGGAATTAATTTCAAACTACATCTGACATCCAATTCCTCAAAATTTAATTAGCACAAATTGTGCTATTCTTGCGAAAACCAAAGGAGGAATTGGACTTCCTAAAATAGAGCTGAAAATTCTAGCACAAAGGCTTGCAGTATTAATTAGGAGGCGGTTGGGCAGCAACCAGGCTTGGCATTTGACCTTTGACTATTTCTATGAAATGGTCAAAGGTAAATCCCAAGCCGCTGCCAATCGCACTCAAGCTCCGGAATTCTATAAAGAATAACGGCAGGCCGAAATCCAGCTTGAGCCTCACTTTAGTCCTCATTCTCTAAGCTTTGGAAACAAAGTTTACTGGTTCGAAGATGCAAAATGGAAACAAATTTATGAGTTTTTGGTTTGCAAAAAAATTCTCGAAAAAGAGAGATAAAATGCAAGAAAAATGGCTCGAAAAATTTCCAGCTATAAACCCAAACGACTGGGAATATATGTATCTGGTCAGCGATGAAAACTAAATTTGTTCAAAGCATAGCGCTAGATGTTCATTTAAAGCTGGTGCATAATGTTTTAATGACGAATAATCGAAAAAACTCGAATTGATAAAAGAAATAGTGAATTTTGTGACTTCTGTCTTCAGAATAATATTCGAGTTACTGAAGACGTGATCCATGTATTCGTGCTTTGTCCTCGAGTTTCGGATTTGTGGCAAAAAGTTTGCCAACTTCTAAGGTGCATAGCTACCCCGGAGGGCATATGGGTGGGAGGCTTAAGCCAATTGGCTTATAGAATTTTGATTATGCAAGAGAAAATTTTGTGATTTGTGCTGCGGAAAAATTGAAAACTTCAAATTATTGCCAATCTGGCCGTTCAGAAGGCCCAGTTGGCAATTTGGTTTACAAGGGACATTTTCAAAAAGTCGAAAAATCTCAAGGACCCGTGGGATATTTTCAAGAAATCGATGGGGAGAATTGGCTCAAATGCGAGCGCCCTAGAAGGAGAATTGGGCATTATGAATTAGTTGACAGGAAATTTGGAATTTTGCAATTTGTTGGCGGGTCTGGTTGGAGGGAGGGGGGCACGGGTTTTGGGGTGGGTATGTTAATTGTGTTTTTGGGGATAGTGGTGCGGGGGGTACAGTCTTTATAAAAAGGAAAAAAAGGGAGGGGGGGAGGGGAAAGAGAGAAAGAAAGGAGGAACGCATTGTTTTTATTCTTCTAACATGACGATTATGAGTTTTACCTTTGTAAGCATTTAGTTTTGGCCCTTTGTCTTTTATTACGATTTTGTGAGCTGTGAAGATCATGCATTTGATAAAGTTGCTACATATTTTTACAGACATCTTCAGTCTATCTAAAGTTTATGCAGTTTATTTGTGGAGCAAACCATATTTAGTTTATATGAAATGATATACAAACGGCGATTTGCTGCCTTTTGTTGTTTCTAGTTATGGCTCTCATGTATGTAGTTGCGCTAATTTGTGTCTCAATTTTGTAGTATGGTGTTTTATTCAGTAGTTCGTGTCGTGGCGCCTCTTCCAAGGGTGTCATTTTTGTCTTGACTTTGCCGACATATACAACTGAAGGTGCTCTGTTTGTGTCACATGCCTCTAGTATTGTTTCAGTAGCCGATTTTAGTTTCAGTTTCAGTCGATGGACCAAAATAAGTTTCAGTTTCACTTTAAGTAGTCGGCAGCGTAAAATAGTTTCAGTTTGTTTAAGTTTCAGTCGAACTTTCAGTTTCAGTTTCGGTTCACTTTAAAAAGAACGGTTTCCAGCCTTCTATGTTAATATAAAGCACAATTTTATGTTTATCCAGCATCTGTTGCTGCAATATTAACAGAATCAAAGTTCAAAACCTTCAAAATTTCAAGTTTTAAGGAAAGACTGAAACTAGTTTCAGTCCGAGTTTCAGTCTTTTATCCAAATTAGTTTCAGATTCATACAAACTGAAACCTAGTTTCAGTTTCAGTTTCAGTAACTGAAACATCACTATGTACATGCCTCCTACATTTATTTTATGCAATTTTATAGAAACGAAACTGTAGTGTTGTTTGTTGTTTGTGTACTGTATGGGTTATTTTTAATTGAATAAATTGTGATTAAACATTAGTCTTTCGCAAGGGTTTAGGCTAGGTCATGGTGAAAAAGTGCTCATTTAGCGTAAGGTATTTAAAAGTACAAATATATGTCTGTCTATGATGTCTAGGAGTAACTGGACACTAAATAAAACGTGCTTCATTCACAGCGAATTAAAGTTTTATTGGACGACAAAAATCAAAATATTCTCGGCCTCTCGCCTTTGAAAACATGGTCTTTGCCCTGGATTTCGCCTCGGATTTAGTTTCATTCCAGTGCCAACAGTTCTAGGACAACAACTGGATATACATACATAATGTCAAGGAGGGCGATGGTTTGGAAGCTAGAGAGCAAAATTACACAAACAGCGTAAGAAAAGAAGCCAGGTTTGTGCATGGCTTGTGCAGCCAGCGTACACCTACACCTACAGTTTTCTAATATAACATCCTAAAATATATTAGAACTCATGCATGATATGTAGCTTGTTAGAAACGTCTACTTATACACTATGATTTGTTGGAATCAGATTTTTTAGTTGGGCCTTTCAATTTATGTAATGCTTGATCAAAGTTGAAACACCCCAGTTTTCAACAACGAAAAACGTCAAATTTCACAGTCAGCAAGCTTCAAAAATTATTTTAAAAAATTTAAAGGCCTAATTCAAAAATCAAATTCCAACAAATTAAAGTATACAAATAGACGTTTCTAATGATTCCAAATTATGCTGATAATCTTTGCCCAGTTTTGAGATTTTTTGACACTAGTCAAAAAATTGGAACTTTTCCAGTTTCCTATGTTTAACACATGATACCTCAACTTTGAAGTGAAATTACTCATTAACCGTAAAAAGATCCGACTTTAATTTCAAAAACTCGTTAAAATATACCAATCGGAGAACAAAATATGTGAAAATGAGCAAAATCGAAGATGGTCGAAAAATCGGCCAAAAATGGACCCCTCCCCCTTAAACGGCTTAGTGGCTTAAGCGACTTAACTTAAACTACTTAATTTGAGTAGTAAGTAGTTTAAGTCATTTTTTATGAAACGAATTTTTAAGAAGTTTACGTTAAGCCGTTTAAATTAAGTCGATTAAGCCGACTTTTAGTGAAACGAATGTTACAATAACAACAACATGGTAGTTTAAAGGTGCTGGTCCGGTATTATCAAATTAGTTTGAAAGACTGTATAGTATATTACTCAATTCTTGGAGTTCAGCGATAATTTTGTTATCACTTTAAAGCTTGGAATGTGCTTGTTATTAATTTAGTGTGGCTTCGCCGGAGATTTTTTCGTAGTGTCTCTACGTGCAAAATACGCCCAAAATACCAATTTTTAGCACACTTTTACAAAAAATCTTTCCCCCCCGAAAGTTTCTTCCCCCCCCGGGAAGCCCCCCTCCCCCCCCCCAAAAAAATGCCTAAAAAATACCCTGATATATGTATATGTACAGCTAACATTTTATTTCAGGAAAGTTTTATTGCATTTAATTTTATTTAAATTTTATTTTCATTTTCTTGGGAAGGAAAATGTCAAGCATTTTTTTGTTCTTTACTTTTCCTTCATTTAGTGCAAAGGTTCCAACTTGCTTGTGCAATTGGAACAGTTGACGGCTTGCAAAGCAAAATGCGCTAAGGAAATTTGAGAACCGCCTTTGAAAATGCACAGCAGTAGGGGTGACCTATGCTTGTCCTCTAACAATAAGTGGCGAAAGGTCAAACTTGATAAATTGGAACATAACAGCTGTCAGCTATCTAGGTAACGTGCATATGCAACAAAATTAGTTACAAGTCAAAGATTTTCTTCTGCTTTCTTTACTTGCAAGAAAGAATCATTTAAATTTTTCTTTATTTCCAGAATTTCTTTCTTTAATTTTCATTTTCTCTTAACTGAAATTTAACTTTAGCTGTACTTGTATGTTCGTTGTCTGTTGTAGATCCGAACATCTGTCGCCTGGGTAGCACCTGTGTGAACACGCACGGGTCCTACCGGTGCATGTGTCCGCCGGGGTTTACGTGTGGTGGTGGGACGAGGACAACGAGTGCGACTCCGACCCCTGTCAAACCAACGCCACCTGTCTCAATGACGTCGGACGACCCAAGTGCATATGCATGCCTGGTACGCGGATCTCTTCTTTTTTACCATACCGTTTAAATGTGTGTAGATAATTGTATAAGTTGGTTCTATTATGCTGTTAGTTATTGTTGTTTTCTGAACTGCACGTAAAACAGTACGTTAAGTTTAGTGAATGTGTATTGAAGATATGCGTGTCCATAGGGTCCATGCTAAAATTAATAAGTGTCCGTACTATGTACAATATGTACACAGACAAGCTGAATCCTATGCTAAAGCTAAATGCAGTTAGTCTCGAGTGTCCGTACTAAGCAAGCTTTTGTACCTGTTTTTGTTGTTGTTACAGGCTATAGTGGTGAGTTTTGTGAGATCGACCTAGACGACTGTGTTCCGACTCCGAGTCCCTGTCAGAACGGGGGTCGTTGTGTGGATCTGGCTCAGGGATTCCTGTGTCAGTGTCGGATCGGATTTGCGGGTCGGCGCGGTGACTTTTGCGTGGGCTGTTTTGTCAATTATGTTTTGTTGTTTGGTTGCTACGCATTGTTTTTATTCTTCTAACATGACGATTATGAGTTTTACCTTTGTAAGCATTTAGTTTTGGCCCTTTGTCTTTTATTACGATTTTGTGAGCTGTGAAGATCATGCATTTGATAAAGTTGCTACATATTTTTACAGACATCTTCAGTCTATCTAAAGTTTATGCAGTTTATTTGTGGAGCAAACCATATTTAGTTTATATGAAATGATATACAAACGGCGATTTGCTGCCTTTTGTTGTTTCTAGTTATGGCTCTCATGTATGTAGTTGCGCTAATTTGTGTCTCAATTTTGTAGTATGGTGTTTTATTCAGTAGTTCGTGTCGTGGCGCCTCTTCCAAGGGTGTCATTTTTGTCTTGACTTTGCCGACATATACAACTGAAGGTGCTCTTTTTGTGTCACATGCCTCTAGTATTGTTTCAGTAGCCGATTTTAGTTTCAGTTTCAGTCGATGGACCAAAATAAGTTTCAGTTTCAGTTTAAGTAGTCGGCAGCGTAAAATAGTTTCAGTTTGTTTAAGTTTCAGTCGAACTTTCAGTTTCAGTTTCGGTTCACTTTAAAAAGAACGGTTTCCAGCCTTCTATGTTAATATAAAGCTCAATTTTATGTTTATCCAGCATCTGTTGCTGCAATATTAACAGAATCAAAGTTCAAAGCCTTCAAAATTTCAAGTTTT
>JASAND010011135.1:0-47329 GCA_030248195.1 Trissonchulus latispiculum
ACATATAAACGGCAAAGTACATATAAACGGTAAAGTACATATAAACGACTAGGTCAATAAAAGCAAGGAAGTACATAAAAGCGACTAAAGACATATAAACGTGAAATCTATATAAGCTGCTAAGTCATATAAACGGTAAATGAGACCAAATACATAAAAGCGGGGTGAAAGGGCAAGATAGCGAAATGTCTGCTATATCTAAGCTAAATGCTGCTATTGAGAGTGGGTTCTGGAAGGATGACCCGCAAATGACTGAGAGCCCTCAGAGATAAAGCGGTAGCACTCATGAAAACTGACTGGGATGGGGAACAGATGATAGGAAGTGACGAGTTTTGGGCATATTCTCAAACTTTACCCCTGGATATTCCCCCAACTACTAGTGGTGTTCCAAACTGCTCGACGTGTAATGAGTCATTCTCTACTCTCCTAGAACTGCAAAGTCATAATAAATTGGAGCATTCGTCTAAAACCTTCTTTCCCTGCCCTAAATGCGAAAAGGTATTTACGGAGAAACACAATATGACTCGCCATTTCAAGAGGTCCCACCCTAATGAGCACCCTTCTTATCAGTGTAAAAAATGTGGTTTCAAGTATAAAACATATAAGGGCTATCAAGGACATTTGAGGACTCATCGAGAACCGCCAAAGGTTCCGGATCCGAAGACCTTGAGACAGACCCATTTTTCAAACCTTCCTACTGAAGACGCCCCGAATTTAACGAGGAGTTTGGTTAAGGACATGCCTGAAGATTTAGCAAAAATTTACAGAGAAAATTGGAGTAGGATTAGAACTAAGTATTTCGTAACTTCCGGTATCCAAAACAGGTACAACTTCCGGGTAACAGATACTTCTAAGATTAAGGAATTGATTAAGGTTGTTTTCAAACTGCAGAAGTGGCAATTTAAGTTTAACCTTTCGTTTGGATTCATTCTTAGGAACATCGAAGATGGGGAACTGAGGTACTATTACCCATCCGGAAATAACCGGTATTTCGATGAACCTATCCACATTTCAAATGAGGGAGATCTAGGGAAAATCTTCTATGAGCTAGAAAGGGGGGATGTCTTGGAATGGGTGAGACAGCAACGGCCAAATACCAAATGGACTGTCTTGGAAATTACTAATGTCTGTTTATATATTAATAAATTGATCTCTTATGCAGTGGGTGAAGCTAGATATCTCCCTGATTATGTAAAAAATAACCGGGGTCTCAATGCTTTAATCAACAATCGAAAGTCTGGAAGGCCCTATGAAGATGACAAATGCTTCTTTAGGTGCCTCGCCCTTGGTTTGGGATCAAAAATTACCAGTTTGGAAGAAAACACTGACGAACTCATTGATAAGTGGGTTAAGCCCGGGGAAGAGTTTCATGGGGTACATCTTGATGATCTAGATGAATTAGAGGAAAAATTTGATATTGCGATTACCGTTTACGAATTAGGTCCTGTAGGTGAGGAAGCGGATGAGAACCTGATGACCTGAATGAACTCTAATTGGGAATCATGAATGGGATCAGGAAATCACCGAAGTTGCAGCAAAGTTAATTCGACGGCCTCTGGGAAAAAGATCCCGGAAAATGGCCCTAAATATTTACGAAAACCACTTCTCTTTCATTAAAAATTTAAATAAATTCACCCAAACTTGGAAATGTTCCAACTGCGAGAAACTGTTTCATCATCACGGACACTACCTGCAACACTCCAAAACTTGTGAGATAGGCATCAAGCACATATTCCCAGGTGGAGGAGTTGGGCCTACAAAAACTATTCTCCAAAAAATATGCGAGCTCGGAATTCCAGTGCCAGAATGGTACTATCCCTTCAGAATAGCTTATGATTTCGAATGTATGTTCAAGCCTACAACTAAAAAAAGCGGGCCCAAACTTATTTACGAACAAGAACTTATCCCTGCTTCAGTATCAATAGCTTCCAATGTTCCTGGTTATGAAAATCCAACTTGTCTAATAACCAACGGGGATCCCTATGAGTTAGTGGTCCGAATGAAAAATTATATGGAGGAGATCGCCGATAAAGCCTACGATCTTTTGAAGGAAATCTACGAACCTACGCTAACAGGGTTGGCAGAGAATGAGAAGCTTTTATCGGAATTTGAAAACTGGCTTAAGTCGGTTCCTACCCTGGGGTTTAACTCAGGGCGATTTGACATGAATCTTATGAAGTCCAGTTTGATTATAAATTTACTTCTGAATGATCAGGAAACTAGGTTCGTGGTCAAAAAGAATAACAACTACATGGCTCTCTGTACTCCTAAGTTATACTTCCTCGACATCAGTAACTACCTGGCACCCGCAACCTCCTATTCAAAATGGCTTAAAAGTTTCAAAATCCCAGAACAAAAGGGTGTTTTCCCCTATGAAGCATTTACCTCCTTAGAGTTTTTGGACCAAGGCTTTCCCACTCGGGACATGTTCTATTCCACCTTGAGGCAGCAAGCCATTTCCGACGAAGACTACGCAGCATTCACAAAAAATTGGACAAACTATAACATGAAAACAATGAGAGACTGTTTGATTCATTACAACAACCTTGACGTAGGTCCCTTTCTTCAAGCAACAGAAAAAATGGTAGAATTTTGGAAAAATATGGAAATTGACATGTTTAAAAGTGGGGCTATATCTCTACCTGGTTTAGCATATAAACGAATGATGCAAAAGCTTCTTAATCACACCCACCTTCCCCTTTTCAATAGGTTCACTCAAAATTGGCATAAATTAATTAAGGATAATATAGTTGGAGGTCCTAGTTTAGTCTTTCACAGATACCATGAAGCAGGAGTTACAGAAATTACAAATGGGTTCAAAGTTGCACAAATCTTTGGGTTTGACGCCAATGCCTTATATCTCTGGTGCACAATGCAGGATATGCCCACTGGCCTGTACGCCGAATGGAAACCAAATAATGAGGGAAAATTCAAACGGGTTCACCTAAAAGGCAGGAAAGAGGCAATGTGGCTAGAATATATGACCAAGGCAATGGGAGTTAGAGTAGAGCATGCTTATAATGGGGGTCAAAAGCGAATAGGAAAAGCTAAGGTCGATGGGTGGGTCCCAGAAAAGAATCTAGTCCTACAATTTCAGGGGTGTTACTTTCACGGACATGGCTGACAGTTGGACAGAAACCAGGATCTGGAGGATAGAACTAAAAGAAGGGAAAGAACTGAAAGGGTCTCCCAAGCAATTAAGGATGAGGGTTTCGATTTGATTGAAAAGTGGGAGTGTGAATTTGATAAAGACTTAAAAGAATCTAAGGACATGCAAGAGTTTATGGACGAACACTTCAACCTGCCTAAGAAAAAGTCAGTCCTTACGTTTGCTGAGATGATCGCTCAAGTTCAAGCTAACAGGTTATTTGGGCTAATTGAGGTGGATATAGAGGTGCCCGAGGACAAAAAGGACTACTTTGCAGAGATGACACCTATTTTCAAAAATGTAGAAATTAGTAGGGAAGACATTGGGGATCATATGAGGAAGTTTTGTGAGGAAAACGATCTTATGAATCAACCGAGAAGGGGTTTAATTGGAAGCTACTTTGGAAAGAAAATTCTCCTAGCTACTCCTCTGATTAAGTGGTATCTAAAACACGGCCTCAAAATAACAAAGATTTACCAGGCAATAGAATTCAAACCTAAACCTTGTTTCAAAGAACTGGGGGATGAGGTTACCTACCACCGATCAGCAGCCGATTCCGATCCAGACTTAGCAGTCAAGGGGGAAATGTTTAAACTTTTGGGAAATTCGTATTACGGTAGAACTATAACGAACGTGGAAAAACATATGGATGTTAAATATTGTCAAAGATCAAGTGCAAGTAGAGAGGTAAATGGGTGGAGATTTAGAAGGTTAGATGATTTAGGAAACGGGGTTTACGAAGTTCAA
The DNA here is from genome assembly GCA_030248195.1 of Trissonchulus latispiculum. Taxonomy (NCBI): domain Eukaryota; kingdom Metazoa; phylum Nematoda; class Enoplea; order Enoplida; family Ironidae; genus Trissonchulus; species Trissonchulus latispiculum. The sequence continues at coordinate 3,896 of JASAND010011135.1, forward strand.
TCTGCAAAATCCAAAGTTGTCCACAGACTTCCTGAGTTAGTGGGGTTCTTTGTCTACCAATACGCAAAATTAAGGATGCTCCAATTCTACTATGATTGTCTGAAACCAAACTTACGCCCTGGAACCTTCCAACTATGTCAAATGGATACCGATTCCCTTTACTTCGCTTGCTCCTCTAAAAATTTGAATGACTGCGTCCCACCCGAAAATGAGGAAACATGGAAAATTGCCCGTAAAGATTTCTTCGTCCTAGACCCTACCCAAAAAAGAATACCTGGGCTATTTAAAGAAGAGTGGAAGGGAGAAGGCATAATAGCTCTTTGTAGTAAAACTTATTTCGCATGGGGTGAAACTAATAAGGTGAGTCATAAAGGAGTGAGCAAAAAGTTGAACCATTACAGTTGGAAAGATTTTAAAGACGTACTAAAAACAGGATGCACAAAGTCAGGAGAGAATAGGGGGCTTAGAGGTATGGACAATAAAATGATACAATACTTTCAAACTAAAGATGCACTATCATACTTGTACCCTAAACGCAAAGTGAAAGCAGACGGAGTAACTACAGTGCCCTTAGATAAATAATATTGTACTTACCCCTCGGACATAAGAAGGAAAAGAAGAAGAAGAAGAAGAAGAAGATAAAATGTAAAAATACAAAAATCCAGTAAAAACAGAAAAACACAAAAATATTGCATGCGCCGGACTAAATAGGTATGTAGGTAGTAGGTACGTAGGTGGTAGATTAGATAGCTAGGTGTTCTAGGCTTGTAGCTAGGTTTTTTTTTTTTTTTTTTTTTTTGGTACGGGCCCAGACACCACGAGGCTCTGCATGAGGCCTGTATGGTGCTGCTCTCCGCAGTCCAAGTTAGAGGCGGACCAGAAGCGGAGAAGCGAGGATCACGGATAGAAAAAGTAATCCCCAAGCCAAGTCGGTGTACGGTTATTGGCCACTCCCAGGAAAACTGGGATAGCCTCAGTCACACCCAGGGCAGACTGCCTTGTTTGCCAAGGCAGGCTGCCCCCCGCATACCTCGAGTGACTAAGATGGCTGAAACCTAGTAAAGCCTGCTTGGTAGGCTAGAGGGAGAAAAAGAAAGGCTGCAGAAGAGACGCGATGGGAGCGGCCAAGCTTAAAGACAGGACAGAAGGAAAAAGTCCGCCATCAAAAAGTTAATCAACATTTTAGAATTGGGATTGCTTATTAATAGCCAGTATAATATGCTGCCTACGCTTCGAATTGAGCTTCAGCAGACTGGCAAAAAGCTATTTCACTATTTCCACATGCTGAAAAGTAGTAACAAAGACGGGGGGACCTTTTCCACCCCCATGTCTGCTACTACTACAAATATGTGTTCGACCGGCATTGAGAATCAATATGAATTTTGCCCCAACATCTCAGCTAGCTGATACCAACCTAGCTAGTTATAAACAGAATTGGACCGTACAGACAAGGTCACCTAATTCGCAAACTTAGCTGATTTATTGACATTGTCCACATCCCAGGTCAACTTTACACCATCAACGTAGTTTCCGTTAACCGACTCATCATCCAATTTTCCCATTTAATTCCCATTTAATTTCCCATTTGATTCTGTAAAAGCTAACAAACCAACAGCCAAAACAAACAAATTGGTTGTTACTTCAAATATTTTCCTTTATTCCCTAATTTTGAGATTACTGAGAGTGGTAGAATCTTTGCTGTTGTGAAATCAATTTTCCTCTTGTCCAATTTATCCATTGAATTTCCTTTAAAATTAATATAAAGTTTTAAATTATCCGTCTCAGTTTTAAGTCTCCTCAAAATAAGTTACCATTAAAACAATCTATAAAGTCAACTTAACTTTTCCATTGAGCAGCCGTCCTCACCACGTACTCGATGCAATCTCCCATACCACCCTTATCATTCTTGTAGCTAGGTTAGTTAGGTAGAAACTGCAGACGAGCCAAGTCGATAGATTAAGTAGGTAAAGGTACGTATGCTAGGTAGGTTAGATTAGGTAGGAGTCCGGTAATGGGCCGACGCCGGGTCCCAAGCCCCGGGGGAAGAACACAGAGGGACGGAATGGAAATAGGACAGCTATACCATAGAGAAGGGAACTTGGGTTGTCAAATAAAGTTGGATATTAAAGCAAAGGGGGAGTTCAAGAAATTCGGTGTTTAAGGAATATTATTAGATGAATTTAGATGTGGGGATCAGGGAGTGTAACCGGAGTCGAGAGTGAACAGACCAGAGGTATTAAGACAGTGAAGGAATGTGACGGTCTGGAAAAGCTTGTATGGGTGGGAGGGAATATCTCAATCCAATGATTGGGGTGCGAAATGTCGACCCTATACTACTTCGGAAGCCAGATGTAGTCACAGATAGTGTTGTTTCAGTAACCGATTTTAGTTTCAGTTTCAGTCGGCGGTTCAAGATGGTTTCAGTTTCAGCTCTCCTCCCAAAATGGTTTCAGTTTCAGTTGGGATCACAAAATAGTTTCAGTTTTAGTTTCAGTTCATTTGAAAAACTGCAGATTCTAGTGTTGAGACAATATAATGCATAAATTAATGATTGTTTATACTTCCACTGCAAAGTATTAACGAAAAAACCGCTCTTAATATTCAAATCTTCATGTTTTGAGAAAAGACTGAAACTAGTTTCAGCCTGATTTTCATGTCTTTACCAAATCTAGTTTCAGTTTCAGTCGGCCGCCTGTCAGGTCTCCTCACAAAAAAGTTTTAGTTCAGTGCTTGAAACTGAAACATGTACAACCTAAAACCTAGTTTCAGTTTCAGTGTCTGAAACATCACTAGTCACAATCCAGCACTAGTCTGAGCGAGTTGGGGCTGGCTGATCTACGGCTATGACATTTGATCAATGACCAGCTGTTTCTACAGATGGCTACCCCTTCGCGCTGGGATCATTTAAGGTGCTGATTCGGGTATTTGCAGCGATTTTTGAAAGACTTTAATTTGTTCAATTCTTAAGAGTTCAACAACAATTTTTATATCGTTTTAAGGTGGTGATTCCCTTTGGGCACATATTTTTGGTTGGCGGCTCAAACCAGGATGAAATTTGATGAAACTTTCCAAAATAAGTTGATTTGGGGTTCTTAAACACCATCCGCGCAATCCCGCTTCAAAATTTCGAGATTTCCGTTCAGGACGGTTTTTGACAATTTCTGACACTTGAGCAGCATCTGCATAGCTGTGACTAGACTCATTTAAAAGATATCGTTGAGCTCTACATTTTTGCTTTTGGATGCAACTTTCTAGCTCTTCTCTGGTGTGAGATATAGACATTTTGGCGTTGAAAACTTGTCATTTTTGCAGAAATCAAATAATCCACGATTTCTTGAGCTACGCAAGCCGTAAAATTAAACTAAGGGTGCCGATTTGAAGGTCTCGTCGAGGCCGATTATCCGAGGCACGATAATCTTCCAACTGCTATCCCTTGAGCTGCTATCATAAAAATGTAGTTTTTGCAAAAACATGACCAAATTTTTTCCAGCGATTGTGTAGCATTTACTATGCAAGTTAGAGGGTTGCCACTTACTAAGACGTGTTTTACACAAAAATACCAAGGGACCCTTTCTTAGTTGCCCCAAATGCTGCTTTCTAGCTAAAGTGGCCGCTTGCTAAAGTTGGGAAAATTAGGCAAAATCCAGGTTGCCCAAACATTTTAGCTAATTTCTTCATAACGAAGAGTGATTTCATGATAATTAAAAAAGGGTCCCCAGCTATTTGATAGTGAAATCGAATGATGTAGTCGATGCCTCACGAAAAAATTTTCTTTAGTCTGCAAAAAATCTGGAAAATTAAAGTACTTCGAAATTCTAGGAAAATAGTCTCCGAAGACTGAAGTTAGTTTCATTGCGTTCATTAGAAAGAGGAAATGTTAAGCTCCATTTTGATATAAAAATAGCTTCTTAACTCTAAGTAATGAATGAGTAATAAGGGTTCAAAATTGATGTCTCCAAAAGGAATCACCACCTTAAAGCTTAGAATGGGCTGTTGCAACAAGGTATACTTTACCTGTCTCATTTTAACTCTTCGACTTGGACATGAGATAACAATAATACAATTTTTGAATATGGATTGCTCGAGGTGTGGGAAAGCCAAAGAAAAGAAACGTCTTCCCGACGGCTATTTTTGCAGAAATTTTTTAATGTTCAAGTAAGCTCAAGATTTCGAGAAAAATGTAAATTTTGTCTGATTTTCTTCAAAATTTTCAAGTATGGACACTTATTTTTCTCGAACAGAATGACAAAATGCGCAACCATGAAAAATAGCCCTCGAAAAATAGAAAAAAATGAAAAAAATAGAAAAAATAAAAACGGCCGGACGGCTAGGTCGGCCAAGGGTTTATTTGCGTCGTTTTCAACCAGTGCTTTAAATAAGCTCTAAAAATCTTTCTATAAAGTAAGAATAAGTTTTTCATAATCATACATTCTTTGTAATACTGTTTAAGGAACTTTGTTTTCCAAAGGAAGGGCCATTTCTTCCGCAATACTTAACCATCACAAGGTACATAGATAAGCTTGGTGAAATTCCAAGTGAGGTAGAATAGATTTAATTTTTCAGTCCCATTGATAACAACTTCAGCTTCATTTATTAAAGCTTACAGAATACAGAAAGTACAATGGTTGAAGGTCAGTTTTAAGGACCAGAACTCAGTTTGCAATCATCGTACGAATTTGTCGTCCAGTCTAACTAGACGACAATATTGCGGAGTGAGTGTTTTAGACAATCTTATGCTTAGAAGAAATACTTTCCTTTCGTGGCAATACTGTTGGTTGCCAAAAAATGTAATCTATCCGGCCGTCGGCCGGCCGGCCAAAAAGCGGCCGTTGGCCGACGGCCTGAACAGCCGGCCGTCGGCTTGACGGCCGAGGTCAGGCCAACGGCCGGTCAGCCGTCGGCCGGCCGACGGCCGGCCGTCGGCCTGGCGGCCGTTCTCAAACACTACCCTTGGTCCCCCCTTACAAATCGAAAAAATCGAATTGTGCGAAATCGAAAAATTTTGTGATATTTGAACTCAGCGTGGTCGAAAACATACCCACACCAAATTTTAGCTCATTTGCTCAAGTTTTAAGGATTTTGAGTGGTGGGGGGTAATCGAGATAAGACCCCAATTTTGGACCTCAAACATCTCTTAAACCGTAAGGAATCGAAGGATACTCTCAAGAGCAAAGTTGTAGGTCTTGGTAAGAGGATTCGAATGACTGACTATAAATTTATCCGTGTAGAGTGGCAGTAGTGCAAGTGATGACAGATTAAAGCTAACTTCTCCAAAACTCATGTTTCGACGCCGCGACTTTCTAAAATGTGTTCAAGGTTAAATGATGTAATTGTAAATTTGAATGAGCTTCAATGGCAATTGTGCTTTTAAAGTCCAAAATACACGAACCCGAACCAACAGCTTAAAGATTACTAAGTGACTAGATCGTTAATTAAGTGACGAAGAATGATACCAGTTCCACTTGTGTAACTGGTTTCACAGTGGAAACTGAATCCATTTGGTGTACAGGGCAACACCCGACAAGAGCACGTGGAAGGATAATTGTCCACTTGCATCGACCACAGCAAGAAGGAGAAACGTCTCGTTCTTAGTTGGACATGATCTGCACGATAACGCCTGACCCCCCCCCCACTAGATGCATCACTTCAAAGAAATTCGCACGCTTTGCTTAACCTACTGTTTTGAAGTCTGTAGGACTTCAGAGAATCTTCAAGTCATTTTTGAAATAAAGGTTTCCGAAAAAACTAATATTGTAAAGAAAAATCGCTTCTGCCAGAAAATTTATATCAGAGGCCTCTGAGCGGACACAAATTGTTTATTCATATCAAACTACACTATTAAGTTTTTTCCTATCAACTCTGTCGTAAGCTTTAGCAAGATCAAGAAATACGGCAGCAATACATTCGCGTCGCTCAAACGCTCGCTGAAGGTCAGCACACAAGTTTAGTGTCTGCATAATACCACAATGTACCTTTCTAAATCCAGCTTGCTCTTTGGCAATTATACTGTGCTTCTCCAACCACCAAACAAGCCGTCCAGAAATTATTCTTTCCAAAAGCTTAGATAAGCAACTCAACAAGCAAATGGGTCTATAACTGGTAGGATCCGAACTGTTCTTTCCAGGTTTCAAAATGGGAATCACTATTCCATTTAGCCATCCGTTTGGAAGTTGTCGCGTGTGCCATATCAAATTAAATAGTCTAAGCATCACTGTTTTGGCATAATCTCCTGAGCGTTGCAAATATTCATTAAAAATCTTATCTTTCCCTGGTGAACTCTTAACTTTTAATTACTTAAATCCAAATTCTAGTTCTTTTAATTGTATGTCTTCATCAAAACATCGATGATAAGGACCCTTCTTTTGATCATCGACTGAAGAGGCAGCTTTATCTTCAGCCGGCCCAGAAGGGTCTGCACATACATTTGAAAAACGGTTGCACAATATTTTTGCTCTAGATCCATAACCACTTTGCAGAACTCCCTGCTCATCCCGTAAGGGAAAGTTTGACTCCCTCTTCAAATTGCCACCCAGCTGACGATATAAGTTGTATAGTTCTCGTGGCTTTCGCCGCGCACTCAAAGACATCAATCGTTTTGACCACACCTTTCTACGACGCTTTCTGACGATTCTTTGAGCCCGCGACTTATACAAATTGTATGCCTTCTTGGCTGTGGGATTCTTTGTTTGTAGGTAAACTCTTAAAGCGCGGCGACGAATTGCGATAGCTCTTTTGGCGGCTATTGACAAAGAAGGACGCAAAGATGAGACAGTCACTCGTGTTAAGGGAACGGTAGAGGCCGTGGTTAAATGAAGCGCCTTCTCAAAGCAAGATGCCAACAGAGACGGATCTTGGATGTCAAAAAGGGATGGTATCAGAGATTTCAGATTGTTGTCGAAATTAATCTTAAAAGTTTCCCAGTTAACGCGATCGAATGCAGGACGTCGGACGGCTCTTTCGGCGGGAGGCTGCAAATTCAACGTCAATGTCAAGCTTCGGTGATCAGAGCCAAGAGAGTCCCCTGTGGCCAAGGCCCAAGTGATACGATCGGGAAGTCGTAATAGGGTCAGGTCAGGATTGTACCGCTGGGTGGGGTCTTTGCCGTGCAAGTAAGTGGAAGTGGCAACCATTTCTTGACAAATACTAAATGAAAGGTCATCAGCAATACTGGCAAGGTGATTAGCACGATTGTCACAATTGCCGTATCCCCATCGTAAGTGTCTGCTGTTGAAATCACCAAGAACAATAGTAGGACCCTGCACATCCTGTATACAATGTAGTCCAACTCTGATGTACGGGGGCAGTAGTAGTTGATAACAAAAAAGGTCCAGTTCCTGACAAATATTTGCACAACCATGAATTCCACCCCATCAACAACCTCCGCCTTACATAGTCTACTGCAAATTGTCCTCTCTACCAAACACAATAACCCTCCTCCATGACCAGGGCGATCCAATCTGTAGGCCGTAAACCCAGGAAAAGAGGGAGCAATTTGTTCTGTTAAAAAGGTTTCCTGCAGGCATGCAATTTTTATTTTTCTGTTCTCAACAAGTCACGAAATTCCGTCAGTTTATAGCTTAATCCGTGACAATTCCATTGGAACAGTTTTAAGTCACACATAAAAGCAGCTCTAGCGTAACGTGCTAGATCAAACCTTTCAGTGTCCTTTATTTTTATTTATTTTTCAGCATCTTCACAGACCATTTTTCCTACTTTCCTGTACAGGCTCGTCGCTCCTGATCCCCTCTTTACTTCTGCAGCCGACTTTTTACCCAGGCCTTTCGAGCAGGCATATGTAGTTTTCAGCCCACCTAGTTGCTATTGCCAAGCGGGGGGCAGCAGCTTTCGAGGACCGAATGTTGCTGCCTTGGGAGTGACTGAAATAACCGTACGGTAGCTTGCTCGGGGACGGGGATCATGTTTTCTGTCCGAGATCTTCGCCTCTCTGCCTCTTGACTACGGTCTGCGGAGAGCACCACTTACGGGCCACTTTGTGAGCCTAACAGTGTGTGAGCCATAAGCAAAAAAAACAAAAAAAACAAACTACACTAAAACCACCTACGTATTGACGTCAGCCAGATCCTTGGTTATAATCTATTCATATGCATCAGCTGGGTTTGTTCACATAGTCATAACTATTTTCCTGTGCACGTGCAGGTAATGAAAAAATAAAAGAAAAGAAAATGCATGTATAGGAGTTGAATTCTTCGAAACTGACACATACACACATATGATATATACATCTCTTTTTGTCAGTGTTTTGATTTGTGTTTTCTGTCTGCTTCTTGAACGCCTTGCCAGAATCTTCGAATTTGTTATTTTCCAGAATTTCAGCTATGAATTTAACAGTTGAAATGGAAAATAATAGTAGTCATTCAAATTGGCTGGATGTATCCAAATATATGACAACGAATGAAGTTAGCAACTATTATATAGCCTATATGGAGACTATGGGAAGCCTTCAACCATTAGAAAACTCAAAATATGTGGCTATGGCTTTTGGTTTCGCAGGGATCTTGGGATCTTTGTCAACTTTGCTTTTTCTACGCGGCCCTGAGTTTGAACAAGTCAGTTTTATTTATCACCGAATAATTGCTTACCACGAAATTAATACAAACTTAGCTATGATTGTTTGGAAGCTGGCTGAAATATTGCCCGCATTAGGATATAACTTTTGGGGCTCCACTTCACTGAATTATTTTTCCCGCGGGATTATGCGCGGCTTTGATAGTATTAATGACATTTTGTGCACAGCAGTTGCTTTGGAAAGATTTGTAGCTCTTTGGTTTCCATTTTCCTTTAAAGGCATAAACAATGTATCATTTATAATCAAGGTTGCTGTATTTGCATGGTTGTTTTCTCTGTTATATTTTGAGAGTGCACTAGCTTCATTTCATTTCTATATTGACTGGTCGAAAAGTAATGCTTACAGTATATTGCAAAGTATAACCGCCAGACTGAACATCGTTAAAGGATTTGTAGTACTCGCTCTGTCGGTTTCCATTGTCGTGGGCGTTTTGGTAAAACGTGGACCTAAAACCGTTTCGAATAACAGTAACAAAGAATCCAAATGGGAAAAAGAAAAACAATTTTGCTACCTTCAGTTTTGTATAACTGTACCACTTATTGTGAAAAGTAATTTTGATTTAATTTTTTTAGCTAATTCTGACAAAGCTATCATTGGGGCTGAAGCCGTGGCTTCAATGAATTATGAAGATGGCTTGAAAAATTTAGCCAAATTCGTATTTCAGAAGCGACTTCATCTATTTTTTGGTTTTGTGTTTTGGTTTGCTCACGTTTCAAACTTCTATTTATACGTTGTTTTCAACAGAAGAATAAGAAACGCTGTATTTAAAAAGATTTGCTGCTGTAAAGCACAATTTGAAAAGTCACAAAGCTCTCATACAACTAAGGTTAGTACCGTTAAGAGGTCATAGTTCAGCAACCAGCTGCACTTATTACGGAGTGAATTTACAGAAGTGTCTTTCACTAGTTGGGTGTAATCAAGGTGTAATGAACCAAAAACTAACTTTTGTTGACTTGCGACAAGCAAAGTCTGCGTATAAGTTTTGTACCCTTTCCCATGTAATCCAATAAAAAGAATGCAGTTTTCACGGTGGTTTTAAAGGCATCTGCCTGGAATTATTACTGTACTATGTTACTATTTTTGTATGTTGTTGTTGTATTACTGTTTGTTTGCTGAAGAACTGAACTGTGAACGTTTGCTGACTGAACATCTTGCTCGTAAAATTAAATATTATGTTAGTTAATCAGTTTTAAATGTAAATTGTAACTGTGATGTATCTATAAACTGCAAAGGTAAATGTTGTAATGATATATGTCATTAAAAGTTAAGATAAGAAGCATTTTTAGGATTATAGGGTGGCGACATCAACATTGCTAACGTATAGTCTAATTTCGGTGAGGAACTGCATTTCGACATTTTGAAACTAAGACTAGGATCAGCCGTTCAAATTTGTCTAGGGAGGACATTGGGGAGTTAGTCTGCCACCACTGCGCAGTACATACAGAATTTTACTTCTTAGCTATGTCTCGAATAGAAACATACAACGAAACAGCAAAATGACCAGTAATTTCACGGAGAATGCAATATTCAGTACTACTAACTAGTGCTAATAGTAATAATAATGTGCAAATGTTTACTTTCTAAAACGAAATCCCAGATTACCGCTTGTTCAGTTTATCGACAAAACGCCCTCATTTGAGTTTCTTTCCGCTAAATGTATCCCATTTGCGTGTTTGCTAATTATATATAGCTAATGTGACAGCCGATTTGCTATTGCTGATCCACTTTTGAGACTTAGGTTTTCTCTGGCTGGCTCTTGCTAAAACCGGACGAAATCGATTAAACTTTCGAGAAATCGGAAAGGGAGAATTCTATAATCTGATTAGCTGTGAACACAACACAGAGTTGACCTTCAGGGTCTGCTTATCAGCGTCCAACCAAACCTTTACTACGGGGCCGGGTCCAAAATTTAGTGGCATATGGGGCCGTGCTCGGACAAAAGTTTGAAAACAAAAATAACATTTAAACTGGGAACTGTTAAAGCAACGGCACGAATTTGCTATCACCAAAACCAAAAAAGTTAAGACCAAAATGATAATACGGAAAGATTGAACCATTATCCTGCATTTAGGTCTGGACTGGTCCGGAAAGACTATTCGGGTCTGAATTCTGAATAGTTAGGGCGAGGGCAACTTTGTGTCGGGAATGAGAAGGGTGAAAAAATTTAATACTTTCCTGGAAAGTTAAGGAAAGTAAAATTCCGGTTGAAGCACCGCTGGGAAGGCACATGGGTAAAAAAGATGAAGAAACAGTATGGTTCAAAATCGTGTTGTGATGCAATTTTGCAAAGAGTAACTACAGTAAAAATGCTTTAATTTTGAGAAACATGATGTTCTTTAAAATGTATTATCTGTATTAATATGGCATCATATTGCCATTTTTACTTCGACCGGCTCTATGTTTACACGAAGGAGTAATTCATGGCATGGGTAAAATGAACAACACGAAATAAACTTAGATGCGTACAAACCTTAGCAACATGCTCCGTTTTCAACAAAAAAACAGGTGTTTCTGACATATTTATTTTTTGGATTAATAATCTACTGTTCACTGAAGAGAAATTCCAATTAGTGCCAGATTCAAGTAAATCAAGTCTTCATTAGTCTAAACAAAAATTGACAAACAATATTTATGATTTTTGTTATCTTAAAGTTTTTCACTACTGATCACTCATTCACTTTTCCCTTCTTGACACACTCCTGCGTCGGCGCCCCCTGAACGGACAGTAATCGCAAATGACGCTTCAGAATGTCAATATGCTGAGCCCCTTCGACAGGAGTTTGCAGATTTTTGTCTGAGAAATAGATATCCGTCGGACTTGTTACCAGAATCTGCAAAATGTCCATGTCAGGGCTGGCCATTTCTACAGCAGCCACGATGAACACTCCAAGATCGTTCTTTAATTTGTCGAGATGCGGTGTGTATTGCCAATCAGACCAATGCCCATCAGTATCGATTAGTATCAAACGGGACACGGATGACCTGGCGTGCGGTCTAAAATGGTTATTTCAGGTTTATGTTAAGTAGGCAAATAAATTTCAAAACATGAAGTACACTTTACAATGTGTCTAGTCTAATATTAGCACTAGAGTTTTGGATTAGGGGCACTGGGAAGCGTATATCTGCAGCGAACTGAGCTACCTCAGGAACCAATTAAAATCAATACGTGACGTCTAGCCTAGCCATCAATAATCAGATAAAAGCTGGACGCCTAACGGGTCTGGGACTGTTTCGCATTAAATAAGATTGTGCACCCGGATATCTGCTAAACTCTTTGGTGCTGATTCCGTGCAATATCTTGTGTGCAACAAGCTAGGTGTGCACTGCACACCTAACATCGAACATCTATTCGTTACCCCTTAAAAAGATCCATTGCCATCTTAAGACTTGTATCTCCCTGCGTTCCGCCCATGTCCTCTGAAGGCATATTCTTCAATGCTGTGTCAATCTGGTCCCGATCAGCCACAAAGTCAGAGACTTTGTCAGCAAAATTGCCGAATCTAACTATGGCGACATGCGCCAGCTCTTCAGAGATTTTTATACTGTCCAACAGGCTATGCACAAAGGTAATTTGCTGGTTGTGAAAAGGTTCCGTGCTTGCAGATTTGTCAATGATAATGACAATATCTGTGGCCACAGTTCGGACACAAGCTGTAAATATGAGATAGAAAACAAGGTTACAGTGTGTAGTGACAGGCACAGATATGTACATGATAGTTTGTAAAGTCCGTGAGTTCACAGAATGCTTCAGTGAGATTATAAATTCACGAGTGAGACTGTTAAACAAAGACATCGTTAACAATCTCACCGAAATTTTTAGCGAGATCATTATCACACTGAAAACTTACATTATAATTAGACTTATACTTATAATCTTACAAACGTACATTCGTGATATTGTTAAATGTCAAACTATATGAGAGAAATGTAATTTCTATTGGTCATGCTTCATGCATAGCTCCCGTACTAAAAGCCCAGAGGATTCTGACCCATAAACCGAATTTCCCTGGCTTACTTTGCCAAAAATGATAAAACATTAAACAAAAGGCCTCGGATTGCTGACCTTAAAGTCCGTCAGAACATGTCTCCTGGGAACTCAATTGAAGCATTGTAGAGAAAGAAGTGAAGGTGAAAGTGAAAGTGAAAGGTGAAGTAGGGTGTACAGGACCAGAGTAGTAAGGTATGTTTCACCACCTACATATTAAGCCTACAGTTGTGAAAAACTAAATCATAAATAAAAATAATTAAAATAAGAATAACGTCTGTGCTTTATTGTAGAAATTTTACTGAGGCTTACGAACTCCACAATACGTGCCACAGACATTGATAGATCTGACCAGCGGGGTGTTTTCATCAATTGGACAAATGTCTGTTACTGCATAGGCTACAGGATCAAACGGCGGTTTCTTGTTAGTATCCTTGGTCTTGTAGCAGAAGGAACAGTCTTCGTCCTTGTCACAATAAACTCGGAATATGTCTGTAATTACATTACGTATATATACATACATGCATGCATGCATATATAAATATATATATATACATTATATACTATATATTATGTTACATTACAAAACTTAAGAAAACAAAAAAATTACAAAACAATCGCTAAACTGACGAGGAAATGGTTTTCAATGAAAAACAACTTACTTCCAATTCTTGTTACATTGAAATACCCTCTGAAAGATCCAATGTACAACTGTAGAGCTTGGGTCATGTGACTAGTAAATAAATAAACTTTGACCTGACAATTGTCAAATTTCTACGCGATGCGTCATGCTTAGCTTTCTCTAACCTTATGTGCCCTGCTAGAAAGAACCAAAATTCATCATGAAGTTTACTAGTGGTTTAAATCGGTGTCCGTTCAAAACGTCTAAAGTCAAAACGTCTAACGTTCATAACGTCTACCGACGAAACGTCTAACGACGAAACGTCTACTGACAAAACGTCTAATTTTTCTAAAGTTGTGTCACACGTTCAAAACGTCTACAATCATTTTTTCAAGAAAGCGAATCAGGTCTAATGTTATTTTGAAGTAAATGTATTTTCAAAACACATTAAATTAAACTCTACGTCTACATAGTTTATTGTTTGATTTTAAATTGTGTTTAGTTTTTAAATATTTCTAAAAAGCCAGGGTATGCCAATGGCTTGAAACTAGGGTTGTTCCAATAAGAAATTTCCCGGGCCGGGCCCGGGCCCGGGCTCACTCGCTCCTCCGGGCCGGGCTCCGGGCCGGGCTCGGCCCGGCCCAGGCCCGGGCCCGGGCCCGGAGCCCGCTACATAGCCCGGGCCCGGCCCGGGCCCGGAGCCCGCTACACGGCCCGGACGGCCCGGCCCGGAGCCCGCTACACAACCCGGGTTCCCGGAGCGCGATCTACTGCTAAACTGGACAACCCATTTCCAAGTTTCCTACAATCTCAGACTTCAGGGCTTACTAGTCCTCCTTCTATATCTAACCCACCACAGTCCCTCCACCCTAAAGCCGAAATTGCGTGTACCTATCCAGTACCAGTAGTCATCAGGAATTTTGGGTGCATTTACAGGATAATCATCCTTCTATTCAACAATAATTGCTAAATTATCCCAAATTCGGCTTTGGCGATTACTAAATGCAGGAAGGTTTGATACAAGCATAACTTTCAAGGCATTCTTGCTGTGTTTATGGACAGACTGTAAATTTTGCTTGTTTGTATTGGTCAATGTAGCATTATGGTAAGAGTCCATAATTCCCTTATATTATAGAAGATATATCTTTTATAATATAAGGGAAATTATTATGGACTCTTGATTATGGGGATCAAAATAGCGAAGCCAATAAAGTGCAAACACTAAGCACTCAGCACTTCAGCAGTCAGCAAACTACTCGAAAAAAAGAATCCAAGTATATATTATATAGAAACTTTTTTCACCAACAAATTTTCTTTCTCACGACCCATCTCATATCACACCACCTTGCCTTCACATAAACGTATATGAAATATGGACAAAGAAATCTGGTGTATATATAGCTAGCAGTGGACTATGTGGGTTATATAGAAGGGAATAAGTGACTAACTGTTATAGTGCTCTCCCTGTCATAGTGAGCCCGGTGGGCCCGGTAGGCCCGGTGAGCCCGGTGGGCCCGGTAGGCCCGGTGAGCCCGGTGGGCCCGGAAGGTTTGACCGGGCCTTGTAGCGGGCCGGGCTTTTCAGGCCCTCCGGGCCGGGCCCGGGCCGGGCTCAGACAAAACATTTCCGGGCCGGGCCTGCACCGGGCCGGCCCGGGCCCGGGCCCAGCCCGGGCCCGGAGCCCGCTACACGGCCCGGGAACAACCCTACTTGAAACATTTATAAAAATCAGCAATCAGTGAAATCTGTTGCACCATCTTTACTGATTACAGTCAGTAATCAGAAAATTAGTATTTTGTAAATAATCAGTGAATAATCAATGACTAGTTGAATACTGAAGCTAATGCAGAAGATAAGAAGTATATTTGAGACAATTCTAGAACTTCAAATTGAAGATTTGGCAAGACCTGCCACCCACACCCTAAGTGGCCTATTCGAAAACTTTCCCAGACCCACACAAAATAAGTAAAACATAATCACTTAAATTTCGGAAAGTTTAGACATTTTGAACGTCTGACACAATTTTAGAAAAATTAGACGTTTTGTCAGTAGACGTTTCGTCGTTAGACGTTTCGTCGGTAGACGTTATGAACGTTAGACGTTTTGACTTTAGACGTTTTGATAGGGAACCGTTTAAATCAATGCTACAGCTGTCAATACGAAATATAAATTGAATACAATTCTAACAACGCATGGACTCCAACTACAAATTTATACAGCGGAACTGACACAAAAAGTAGAAACATAAGGGGCAACTCAAACGACCTCAAACGACCACAGGGACACCCAACCAGAACTGAGCAACCTTGAGAGAAACACACTACAACCATTGAATAAGCCATTCAAGTAGGCTGAATTTCATTGAATTGAACGTTTGCAAAGTAGAATGTTAGACCGTGACCGGTAAATGTCCACAAAATACTCCCACTTTGTCCCCTGGGCACCTACCTACATACCCTACATACCAGACCTACATACACTCGCCTACCTCATGTAAAAATTACATGTATAAGCGTACCCCCTTCGAGATCTCCGTACATTGTTAAGCGTGCGTTTATATGCGAATGAACTAAAATGAATCCTATTGGAATCAGATGGTAGGATGGCGCTAGCAACAATTCAGATTCATTTTAGCTCATTCGCATATAAACACACGCTTGACAATGCTAAGTGGTACAAGATCTCGGAGGGGGTACGCTTATACATGTAATTTTGCATGAGGTAGTCGATTAGCCATCAGGGGTCAATGTTATCACCGTCGAAACCCGGGCAAAGTCGCTAACCCGGGTTTATTAGTAGTATATGGTCATAAAATGGTGTATAATTGGGGGGAGGAGGATCCCTGAGGGAGGAGCTGAGGATCCCGTGGTCCTTCCTTTTCTACACGTGCATATACATTCGTATATGTATATACATGTATATGCATATGTGTACATGTGTGTATACATGTGTCTACGAGTATGCACATTCCTTATTACAGTTTAAAGTAAATATACATATACATTTATACGTGTAATAAATACACGTATATCTGTATACACATGTTTGTATGTGCACGTGCACAGTTTAAAGTAAAAACCTGTTTATATAAGTTAGCTAATAGTATTTGTACATGGGCATGTAAAGACTGTAAAGACCGGATAAAACCGGTTTCTAGTGTTAGCTAATAAGTTTTCAAATAAGTGTACGTCAGTTTTAATTTACTTAAGTGAGAGAGTAGTTTGCTTACTTGCAAAGATGTTTAAATGCGACTTTTGTGACAAAGAGTTTGGCCTCAAGAAGAATTTAAGTCGGCACATAGTGTCTGCACACCGGACTAACTTTGCTGAATGCACAACCTGTGGTAAACGATTTAACAGAAAGGATAATCTTCAAAGGCACTATCAGATTTGTCAACGAACTGCTGACACTGAAGTCAAGTAACGGGTAAGTATTGTTTTCATTGACTAAACATAACTAGAACCTTGGCCGGCTTCTGATATAAACCAAAATAAGTGGTTCACTGTTTATGCGCATGTGCTGTTTTAGGAACTGAGTTACCATTGCGAAAAGTGCGGTCTTCTATTTAAAAGAAGAGACAACATGCTACGACACAAAAGGCACAGACACCCCGAGCAGGTAATTTGTTAAAATGAAGCTAGTTTAGTCTTAGACTAATAATTGAATGCTGCTAATCCAACATTAGCGAAAGTATGGAATGTAGAGGTCTTCTTTCTGTTTTAGGTCAAATATACTAGATGTGATCATTGTCACGGAAAATTTTATCGACTGGATCGTCTTAAACGTCACTTGCGGGAGCAGCACGGTGAACAGAAGTTTGAATGCGGAGACTGTAATCGTATTTTTGATAGAAGGGAGCAACTGGCAGGACATTACAAACGGATACATGTCGAAGGTGCTAAAGTTAAGAAGAATCGAAGTTCGCTCTCTGCTGTGCCCAAGAAAATGTTTAAAGTGGAGCAACCAAAGCTAGAAGGGGGTGCCTTCCCTCCCCCCCCCCTGGTGGGGGCGGCGAACTATAGTACTTTTGGCGCGTACTCTCGTTTTCTTTGTCCTCTCCACCATCTACCACCCAAACAAAAAAAGACGGGACGGGCAGCAATGAGGAGGGGAGGAGTTGAAGTAGGGGGAGGTAAAGGTCAGTGAGAAAAAAAAAATCAAAAAAAGAAAGGGGGGGGGGGAAATTGTTTTTTTTTTTTGTTTATGTGTTTCGCTATGGCTGTTGATAGATCTTTTTTTTTTCTAGGGGGGAGTTATATTTTTTATTTTGGGTGGGGGGTGGGGGGTAGGGTGGTAAATTTTTTTTTATTAAATAATTGGTATGACTGATATTTTGGAATGGGCAAGGCAACAAAGACCTGGATCAAAATATGTGGTGGAAAGAATCACAAATATGACAATTGTTATTGACAGACTTAATGATCATCCTATTATGTAAAAACTGTGTATGTGTCATTTGTAGAATTATGTATTCTGCTGTAATGTGTTTTTCAATAAAGCTTTCCGCCACAATGTGGCATCAAGCGGAACCTCTTGCGAGGTTTTACACTGCTGTTTAGCCAAGGTGAAAGGCCAGTACGGTTAGCCTTTGTCTGTGCGGGAAGGAGCACACTTCCGTTATCGTTGATTTTGTGACCCATCCTTTAAAGACCACGTGAAAGCAGTGATCTGTTATGAGTAGGTACATCCTGTCACCATCAATCCAGTCACGAAACGTTTGTAGCATAAAGTCCTTCACGTCGTAGGCCTCCAATACGTCATCTTCCGCTGTAGTCAGCTCCGCTTCCACGCATCTCAGATTGGCAGTAGATACGGTGTAATCTTGTTTTGTTAGGTATTCCATTGCGGTTTCGTAGTTGTTGTTGTGGTAGTTGTTGGACTGCAGTCTTTCCTTTTATTAATATTGCATATTTGTTGCACCCTGTCATCGATTTTCTGTGCTTGGGCTTCAGTTTTGACTCCTGTGATAAAGTATCGCCCATTGTGAAACAGTCTGACTGTACCTCCATACAGTTTCCAGGTCATTCCACTAAACATTTCGTCATCCATCATTACATAGCCCATAGGTCTTAGGGACTCATAAAGTGAGCGCAGATTTACCGAAGAATTGGATCTGTTTGAGCATACAATGTTGCATATCCTATAATGTTCCAGTGAAGTCTTCATCTGCTCTGCTAGTTTGTGCGCGTTTTCTATTGCACTTTCCACTGAGGTAGACCCAACACAGTTGAACGATCCATTTTTGAATATGAGGCAGGTGCATCTATCGTAGAGTTCTAATATTGCTCCACTAAATCGTTTAGGTTGATAGTAAACATCGTCCAGTTCAGTCAAGTCGATTTGTTTTCCCAATTTCCCTGTAAGCACAACGTTGACGATCTGCATTTGCAACACTGTCCTCCTACTGCTGTTTGTCGTATTCTATCCACAAACTTCTTTACGATCCTGTCGTTGTCGCACTTTCTGAGAAAGTCCACAATAGAGTCGAGGCTGTGTCCGTGGCAGCGTTTGAGTAAAAAGTAAATGCAGTACTCTCCGCATACGTTAGTATCAAAGTTCTGGAGGCAGTAGTTGTTGTACTTATTAATTCTGTACTTGTCAAATTGAGGCCACGGTGGTAGTCCATAACTGTCAAAATACTCTACGTTGTCATTAACGTACAGAGCAACCCAATGTTCACCAGGTTTATCAGATGGGTCAGTATTGGCTATAAAGCAGGCGGGTTTGGACTTGATTTCGGGCAACTGATCACTGGGGAATACCCCAATGAAGTCTTTGCACCTTTTCATTGTCTTCTCAATCTCGTTACTGTTCATATCGCGTAGTCAAAAAATGGCGTTCTGTTGACATCAATTGCAATGAGGTTATCAAACTCTCCATATATGATTATAACGACTCCTTGTGGGAAGTCTGCAGCTGGCAAAGCTTCCTTGAGGGTCATTGCAAGGCTTAAATCACCTTCTCTAATCAGTTCCATTGCACCAGTGTCTACATTGTCGGCAGTGAGGTCAAACGTAAACAGGGTATATCCGTTCGCAAAATCGTTATAAGAAATATCCATCCCTTTGTTCAGATTAGCCATGTCACAGTTTTCGTTGAGGTACATAAAGGGGAAGCTGTACTGATACGCCTTCCAGTCCATTTTCAGGGGATATTTTGGTACGTACTCGTCACCACATTTCAGCGCAATCTCTGTGACGTTACAGTGTTCAAATTTTAGCGCGTTCTTGGTAAAGGCCCCATTAAATGCTTCAGCGTCAACCAGACCAATTATTACCCTTCTCGGCAACTGGCCACTGTAAATTGAGTTTTCAATGATATGCTGAGACCCGGCTGCAATGTGCCGTGTAGCCATTTTTATCCTTCTTATAGGGTACTTTGCTGTATTTGGCGCCTGTAGTATGTTTTCTATAGCGAGCGACAGAGATTCTTGCGGCTTAACTTTCCAAACGTACCATCTAATGTCATCGATTAGTATTTTGTAGGTTGTTCCATTACTCATTAAGCAAAAGTTGTCCCTGTTGCGATGCAGTTCTAGAGCTAGTTCGCAGTCACTGAGTAGGTATCGTTCTTGTTTAAATAGGTCGCAGTGTAACGGTGCCAGCAATTCAACTGTGTTGTTGTCCATAAACGGTTTGGCTCGTTTTCCGGCTGCTTTGGAGTCTAGCTTAAAATCACCATCTTTGTGAAACAGGCCCAGTTGTAAATGTGAGTTCTTTGCATCCCATCCGTAATTTAGCAGTGTCTCCAAATATGCCTGGTAAGAGTAAAGAGGTCCAGAGTTGTAAATTTCCTTGTCTGACAGTTTCACAATAAGTCGCTCAAACAGGGTCTTTCCAATTAAGTTAATTGGTGCAACAGGGTAAGTCCCATCTGCTGCCGCAGTTACAGCTGCATTAGCGTCGGTTGCTATCCTGAGCTTAATGTAGAGATAGTTTTTGTTGAGATCAAGCATGTAAACATCCCTGGGCACGAGTATCCTGTAAGGACCAGAATTGGTTACAGGATTTTGAGGGTAGTTTTCAGACCAATATCCCTTTTCCACAGCCACCTGGGTAGGTGGGAGCGTAAATAGGTCTAGTTCACTCTTGAACCCGGGGTTAGATTCCGCGTCAAGTCGTTTAGCCATAGGTAAATATGTCTTGTTGTTTTCTGCGTTTAGATTTGCTTCCTCCGCTTATAGTTTTTATGTTATTTGGACGCTTTCTTCTTCCAATGCCTTGCCCTTCTTGCATATTTTTGCCGGCATTTTCCAACACTCTTCCAAGTGCACTCTTTGAGTGTCGCTTTAGAGAAGACTTAATATCCTCTCCTCTGTTCAAATAGTCTCTGGCTACTTCAGAACCGGTGCGAAGTGCCTCTTTTCCCACTTCTGCACCAATGCTTCGTACTGTAGGCCATATCGCTCTAAATAGTCCACCTAGTACTTTTCCAAATCCGGCTCCTCTTTGATACGGTACTCCTCTGTAGTAAGCACCTCCAGTTTGTAGCAAACTGTGGTGCCACGTGTCCACGCTTTCGGGATAATATGGAGTTCTCATAGCTGTTGTCTTCTAAAGTGTAGCTTTGCAAACACTTTTCCGTAGTTAAATCCTACATGTCGTTCAACGTCGTCCTTTATATTGATTTCGATGGTGTCAAACTCCTTCTTTAGGACAGGCACGTAGTGAGGGTTGTTGTAGATTTTATCGACAATGTCCCCATGTTCACCCTCAACGTGAACAACTCTAAGAATTGGGGAAGTCACATTGCCAAGAATTTGTGGAGCAACTATGTCACAGTAAACGTACATGGAGTAAAATCCTGCCCTCATATCGGGCTCTCCGTTGGCGACAATTTTGTGTGTAGTTACAACATCAGACGATGTTAATGCGTCCCAGTCGTCTATATTTACCCTTTCTTTTGTTGGAGGTTGTGAATCTAGAAGTCGTTCGCTAAATCCGAGCATGTAGGCAAGCCTTTCACTAAACTTGACACTAAAGAAGTTGGGGTGTTCAAGATTGTCTGGGTTTTCAAAGACCTTAAACACCACTCGGTGCAGGTCATTGTCAAAGTAGAATTTGACTTCGGCTACCTCTCCAGTCTTATTTTTCATGTACTGTATGCTCTTGTTTAGACCCTCACAAAGGTCTTGTACGGTTTCGTAGTGTCGAGAGGGTAGCGATTTTGCCTTTGAGCTGTCATCAGAGAAATGAATACTCGTGATTGCGTCTACTTTTCTACCTAGATTTGCCCATGTCACGGGATAAATAAACTCTACCAGTGCCACTTCCCATGGACCGTCCAAGTCGATGCGGTGTGGTAGCTTTACGCGAAAGCTGCTGAGAGTATTAAAGCCTTCGGTATTGCTAGGTAGATGAAGGTAAAAATCCGTCATTTTCGTCAATCCAGCTGTTAAATTTGTCTGGGTATCCTAGCCACTTGACAAAATACTGTTTTCGCTTACCTCTTCCCCTTGTTTTTATGACTTTTTCCACCCAGTAAGTTTGTGGTTCAGTAACAACTTGGAGTTCTTGTTCGTAGAACCGTCCTTCCACAGCTTCCCCTTGCAAATCACTAATGTCGTACATGGGAGGCTTCTCCGGTGAAACCTTTGTAATTTTGAACAGTTCTTCAGACCAATTTGGAAGATACCCCTTTTCAAAAATACCCTTCGAGCGACTAATTCTTACAATATCACCTACACTAAGTTTTGGAGTAGCATAATGAAAAGGATGGTGGGTGCCGTACAGATTAATTGTCACTTTTTCTTGGTTTTTCGGATCGGAAGCCATATTTGGGGTCATTTTTATGCTTCGGTGTTTAGAATTATTATAACCAGCTACAAATTGGTTCAGTACATCAATGTATCTGTACGTTCTGTTTTTAGTAAAGTACTTGAAGAGTTTCGTTTTGATGGTCCTGTTAAATCGCTCCACAAGACTGCATTTAATGTCGGGATTGTTGCAGGTGTAAAAGTGAATCTTGTTGGTCTTGAGCAATTTCTGAAACGTGGCGTTGAGAAATTCCTTTCCCTTGTCTGACTGTAAGTTTGTCGGTCTTCGACCACATTCCAATATGGTTTGAAAGGCGGTGGACACATCGTTACCCGATTTTGACTTTACTGGCACTACCCAGGCATATTTGGAGAATGCGTCTACGCATGTAAGAAGGTATTTGTATCCGTCATTTTCTTCAGCTACTCGGACCATGTCAGCCAAATCAACTTGCCACAGTTTATCTATGCCCACAACAACATAGCGTCTTCTTGGGTAGTTTCGCCTGATGGGTTTGTGCATTGTATATGTATACTGTTTCTGGAGATATTTTCGAACATCTTTGATGGTGATTTCTGGCATAAAGCGTTTTGCTGCGCTAAATAAAGGTACTAAGCCTGTGAACGCACTGCTTTTATCTGGATTGTAGTATAGTTTATCTAAGAGCGCTTCCATTTTAATCGTTTTAGGGCCTTTGAAACACTAGAACCACGACCAACTTGCTTTTTATGCTTTGCAATGTCCATCCAACGAGAAGAATTGCCTATAAATTCTCGCGGTACGTTGCTATCTTGCAGAGCTTCGGTAAATAAATCGTCACCTGGTTGGGCTGTTTTCGTCTTTCGTTTACGAACAAAATCGTGCACAAGATCAAAAATGCGTGATCCTGGTGCAACTTGACCATTATATTCAATTTCCCCTTTATCGTTTACTCTGAACCCTCTAATGTTTTGCAGGTGTTGGATCAGCATCTGTCCTTTAGTTTGAACCGCCCTTGGTAAGTTATTGACAATAATGTGATCAGTCTGAGCAGTTTCTTGGTGAGTCTGTACTGGCAGGTCTGACTTAACCGTTACCGTGGTTTTTGGTTTCTCTTTGATGAGACGATTACGGTAGTTTTCTTGACGGTATAGAGCCAGTTTAACATCATCGGGCACCTTTTGCTGCAATGCCTGTTTTATCTGTTTTGCAGCTACTTCTTCATGTTGTTCAAAATAGTCTGGTCGTACCAGTATCGAGTATTCCATTATCTTCTTAAAATCAAATCACTAATTAGACCTCCAACCACACCAATGAGAGGAGCCAATACTGCGGGCAAAAATCCTCCGTGTTGTACAATTTCCTTTCGTTTGCTGGCCAAACTCTTCTTTTCACGTACACGTCTTAGCACGTTTATGTGCTTCTTCAGTCTTCCTTTTTCGCTATCAGTTAGCGGTACTTTTCCAGCAAGTACGTTTTCCACACAGTCACAGATTGTTCCAATTAGTTGGTTATCTGCGGTTTTGAGTATAGCTTTGCGTTGCTTTGGGCTACACTTGCAAAGGACACTCAAGTAGTCAGCGTTCTTTTCGAATCTCTTGGCCATAATGTAAGGCAATATGCAGTATAAATATGGTTTTTATGTATTTACGTCTTTATGTCTTTTATGTTTATTTCAGCGTATAAACACCATTCAGCTCATCTGGGAAGATGTTGGTTCGTATTCTAAATTCCTCCGGTGTTGCCTGATCAAGATCAATCAGTAGGTAGCCATGTGGTCTGCTGGTAGCATGGTTGAAAGCTTGCATGAAACCGTCTACCTTTCCTGGGTACATTTGCTTCGCCAAGTTAAGAGGTGTTAGTTTATCGGCTGGATTTTTCATGAGCACAATGTATTGTGCATTGATTCTGCTTGTTCTTCTGGCAAAGAATATATCTTGGGTAATGTGTATTACACTACATGACCAGTGGTGGCAGCCTCGAGTGAATAACTGTATCAGTTTAGAATCCTTTGTAACTTCAGACATGAGGTCGTCCAATACAATCAGTGTGTTCAAGTGCTTATTGCGCTTTAGTTCTTCTAAATCTGGCAATCCCTTCTGAAACGTCACATGCGGGAGTCGTTCATAGGCTTCTTGCCATTCTGCATAGCACCATAAGATTCTGTCTGGTTCCGGTTTAACCATTTGGTTTGCATGTTGTAAAAGTCTTGACACAAATGTAGTTTTTCCAGCTTTAGTAGGAGCTGCTACAATACAGGTAAATGGATGTTGAAACATCAAAAACGGGGTTGGTATAAGTGCCATTACCATCAAATAGCTAGTAGAAGGTATTTAGATGGTAGGCGGAAGTGTTTTTATTAACACTTGTTGCTTTCTGCAACTTAGTTTTCTCCATTGGCTTCCGTTCGAATCTTCATCAGTAGTTTACCAAGCACATTTTCACCCAGCCAGTTCTTGGGGTTTAGGGCTAATCTGTCATTCGCTTCCATACCAATTCCCCAGTAAGGGTCCATTGTAGCCACTGCAATTTGAGCAGTTCCACTATCTAGTAGCAGTTGCTCAATGTGGGCATTCTGTCGCACTTTTTCTCTGACTGCCATTTCCACTGTAGGCACACGATATTGTTGCCATTCTGCATCATACTCGGTTGAT
Organism: Trissonchulus latispiculum; assembly: GCA_030248195.1. Lineage (NCBI taxonomy): Eukaryota > Metazoa > Nematoda > Enoplea > Enoplida > Ironidae > Trissonchulus > Trissonchulus latispiculum. The sequence continues at coordinate 28,479 of JASAND010011135.1, forward strand.
AGGGTTGTCCCGATTCGAGTAGCTTCTTCCGGTGTCCAGGCTTGCATAACACGGTTGTAGTTGTCATGATCGCCAAGCCATTTTGCCTTTTCTGCCACATAAAATTGTTGCACGCTTCGAAAAGGTACACCATAAATGACAAAATTGGCTCTGTAGTAGTTTGAAAATGGGTGACTGTCCGACACCAGCATCAGGTCATCTCCTCTTTTGGTTTTGGTTTTCATGCAGTCCGTTGCTTGTCTCTTCTTTCTGTTCTTGTGGTGTTGAGTATTGTGCCATTTGAGGTCTCTCATTGTGTTGAAGATCTGCCCACAGCAAGAGCGTGGGTGTCCATTTCGCATGTGCCTTCGCTTCTCCTTCATGTCCGCGAAGGTCGTCTGGCATGCTTTGCAAGTCGCCACCATGATGTATAATAATATGGTTGTTCAGTGACTTGACGTTAACGTATGGCTTTCCGCAGTAAGTACAAAAGCGTAATTGTCTCGAATGCATATACAAGTGTTTAGTTGGTACATGACTTTATATGGTCTTGGGTCTTTTTATTAACTTTCAGAGTTCGTATATTCTCAGTAGGTCTTCTCTTGTCACGTGCATTGACCCAATTCTTGCAAACATGACTTGCTTGTCGTCAGCCATACAGAGTGCAATGTTATATTGTTCCGCCTTATAAGGGCATAATAGACAATCTGTTTCAATTAAGTTACAGTTTTGGTTGAAGCACTTATGAAAAAACTGTTGCACTTTGTGCAATGCTTTTTTACTGAAGGTTTCTCTTTGATCGTTTTGAATCAACTCTGTTTCTCCGTTTGGGTGTAGTTGAATGATAATTGGATCAAAAGTGTCATTCCGGGGTATGGGTAAAAATGCATAAGCCGTCGTCATAATTAATATAGTGACACTTGAGACTGCCAGCGTCAATCCAATAAAAACAAAACACTTCACTTCCATTTCTGTGTTTATACGTACATACATACATATTATGCTTACGGTCTTTATATTAATTTAGACATGGACAAGGTACTACATTATGTTAAGCACTGTACGACTATTTCAAATCCAGAGTTACGACAGATGGCTAAGGAAGCAAACCCTACCCTTGATACTTTAATGAAGATATGTGATCATCTATTTGATGACGTCACTGTGCCTAGAATCCATGTATTTATCGAATTCTGCAGGAACTTGACAACTGAACATCGACTAAATCGCAATGTGGTAGAAATATGGTGTGCCATTTGTATCTATACTCATTGTGGTCACCGATGGCTGAAATAATATAGACAATCATGAAATGACATCACGTTTCCAAGTGTTAATAAAAAGAACGTAACGACAGAGGAATGTGTTAAGGATATAACCACAAGGATACTGAACAATGATCTGGACACTAGCACTCAACTTAATAGTCTTTGCGATAGGTTGTGATGTTCACTACGCCATTAATGATTTCAACGTTACCATGTGCGACCGAGATGTAATAATCACAAAGTCCAACGAGACTGCACTATCCCTACATCCAACGAAAGGACGAAGTTTGTACCATCGACTGTCTGATTGTAATTTGCATTTGTGTAGAGAAACGGACAGTACCAAGCGGAACAAGTCTGGCTGCGAGTACCTGGACTGGGACCACTGCATCGAATATTGCTATGATGATAATCGACGACTAACCTATGTCTACGACAAAATGGAAGAAGTCAAATTCACCGATCACAATGATTTGACTGTAATCAAGCGAATTCTTGCTGGACACTTCTAAATTAATATAAAGGATTGACGTTTTGGAAATTGTAAGCTACAAAAGAGAACAAACAACAACAGACAACTGCAATGATTTATCCATATCAACACAGAGAATCAAACTTTGGTTTGATTTGGATTCAAATTGATGATCGCGTCCCAATGAATAGCGAAAGCTGGGTCGGAAGACTGGAGGAGCTGCTAAGTGGAAAGAGCAAAGTGTCAATAATTGTCAACACTGGCAGCGGCTGCTTGGTACCAATCGGATTGACGGATGTTGAGCACTTCCCAAAACGGGAAGTCGCTATGATGCTCAACAAGAAACAGAATGTCGAGCTCTACGTCACTTACATCAAGGATTCTACTTAAGAAAAGACAATCAATAAGCCTCTAACCGAGGTTTCCGCCATTTGGCATTACAAAAGTGTAAAGGTAATTAATCACTGATGACTCATAACCGGTTTTAGCTAGTTTAAAGTGATGACGCATAACCGGTTTTATCTAGTTTAAAGTGGTGACGCATAATCAATAAAAACAAGTTTTGCCATGTCGTTATGTCCTGAGGCAGTGTTTAGCGCTAGTGTTTGTCAGTTTAACGTTTGCACTACAATGGTTACTATTGGTTTTGTTACGATGGTTTCGAATGACTTGCATAAGATGGATGACGTCACAATGGAAATGACGGTATTAATACTGCTACCCAATGGACATACTGTCCATGAAACGTATATCCCACGTCCTCCATCCATATTTCATTTGATGTCCATTCGTCGACAGGCGATATTCTACAGATTTCGGAATGGCAGTACCACTCCAATTATTGCAACGGCTCCATTGATTTTGGAGAAGGTGTGCAGAGCGCTTCATCGATATGGGGTGGATGTGGTAATTACCAACGGAGCCACACAATATCATCGGCTACAACATGCGCTTGCCAACCTGGACATTCTTGTCTATGATGGTGGTAAACATTTCGGCTACCCGACTTTCGATGATATCTCAGATGTTGACGGGTTGCCATGCTGCTGGTTTCACGCCCAAATGTCATCTCAGCACAGACGACAATGCTCTCGACACCGTGCCGAACAGTTGTTGCAAACATTTTTGGACTCTAGTAGATAATTTGACTCGTAACTTTACAGTATTGTACTGTATTTTTGTTGCATATTATTTTGTGCAGTGTATTCTTGTCGTGTCTTTGTGTTGTACAGTATTTTTGTTGTTGTTGTTGTACAGTATTTTGGTGCAGTGTTGTTGTATAGTATTTTTGTTGTGTTGTATTGTTGTTCTGTCTTCAATAAAACACATCCGCCTGTATGGGCCGTACTATAGTAGTAGTGTTCACCACAGTTGGTGTCTCCCACTGTCGAGTATTTGCAAACTAAAGTAGTCGGGTTATCACTAGCTGTCGCGCTGTCGCGAGTGACTGTCGCTAAAGAGACTGTCCTTTCGACTGTAATGGTTCCCACACTTGATACAGTCAACAAGCTTCGCTTCATGTACAGATATCTTGTGTCGTTTCAAGCTTTCTTTATGAGCAAACACTTTGTCACATAAGTCACATGTAAACATGTTGCTTCACTTCAGCCACCTAACAACTGTAGTACAATTGCAAATAATAGTACCACTTAAAAACCGGTTTTAACTAGTTATTACGCTATTTACTTTAAAGTGATTACACATAAGTTGTAATCATCAAAACCGGTTTTGTTTAGTTTAAAATGATTACGCTATTTAGTTTAAAGTGATTACACATAAGTTGCAATCATAGTGTTTTGTCATGTCGTTATGCCCTGAGGCAGTGTACACAGTTTAGAGCGCGTATTGTCATTTTAACTTGTATACTGTTACAGTCAAGCGGCGATGAGTTCTATTGGTTTTGTTAGTATGACGTACGACTGTATTCATCATATGGGTGAAGTGCCCATGGAAATTACAGTGGCCGTACGCTTTCCCTGTGGAAATTTAGCTCAACGGACATTTCACATTCGAGCCCCTGTGCCATTTCATCAGTTGACCCCTCGTCAGCAAGCTTATTTTTACATGGCCCGGTCGGAGAACGGACTTGAGTGGAACGACACTACAACGGCGCCCGCGAAATGGGAGGTCATGGACTGTATTTGCGAGTTTCTTCGACAACGTCAAGTTGACATGATAATTACGACGGGGCCATCTCTGTTCAAGGAGATGGATCAGGCTCTCTTTTGGAACGATCTAAATATTGACATTTATGACTCCGTCGAGGACATGAATTTACCTGCCCACACGCACGACGTTGAAGGACTGCCGTGTTGTACCGTGCACAGCGGCATGCAAATGAGATATAAACGAAACACAAGGTTGCTCAGCTGGTTCGTGACTTTCTAAACTCTAACAGATGACATTGTAGTATTATCCTTGTGCAGTGTATTCTTGTCGTGTCTTTGTGTTGTACAGTAGTTTTGTTGTGTCTTTTTGTTGTACAGTATTTTGGTGCAGTGTTGTTGTATAGTATTTTTGTTGTGTTGTATTGTTGTTCTGTCTTCAATAAAACACATCCGCCTGTATGGGCCGTACTATAGTAGTAGTGTTCACCACAGTTGGTGTCTCCCACTGCCGAGTATTTGCAAACTAAAGTAGTCGGGTTATCACTAGCGGTCGCGCCCTGTGATAATTTGGACGGTCATGGTCCCAGGTAAGCTTCCATCCTAGCTAACTTCTGAAGTCAGTTTTGAATTCTACGACGTCACCCATGGTTCCGGACATGGGTCAGCATGGAGCTTTGATCTTAGCAAAATCTAAGGTCATTTTTGAATTCTACGACCTAGAAACCCCCCAAGGTAAAGTTTTTCGAGAGAAAAATGACAATTTTGAAATTTGACCTATGGTCACCCATGGTTCCGGTCATGGGTCAGCACGGAGGTTAAGAAATAGAGCAAAACTAAGGTCATTTTTGGAATCTACGACCCAGAAAACCCCCTAGATAAAGTTTTCCGGGCAAATATGGACAACTTTGAAATTTGACCTTGGGTCGACCGTGGTTCCGGTTATGGGTCAGCACGGAGGTTAAGAAATAGAGCAAAACTAAGGTCATTTTTGGATTCCCCGACCCAGAAAACCCCCTAGATAAAGTTTTCCGGGCAAAAATGGACAATTTTGAAATTTGACCTTGGGTCGACCGTGGTTCCGGTCACCTCCTCCACAACCTCCCCCCAACTCCACAACCACAAAAACCTCCCCCCAATTTCCTCCACAACCACAAAAACCTCCCCCCAACTCCACAACCCCAAAAACCTCCCCCCAATTTTCCGCCACAACCTCCCCCCAACTTTCCTCCACAACCACCAAACCCCCCCCCCCAATTATACACCATTTTAACACCTATTACTACTCTTCGCCTTCTTCTCTTTTAGTGTTTCTTGTTCTAATTATAGTTTTAGCCTAACAATTTTCGCATGTTTTCTTTTGCATTTCGCTGTTCCTCTGGGCCCGTGCGAGGACGCCGGGGCGAGGGGGCAAAGTGGGGGTATTTTGTGGAGATTTGCCGGTCACGGTCTAACATTCTGCTTTGCAAACGTTCAATTCAATGAACTTCAGTCTACTTGAATGGCTTATTCAATGGTTGAAGTTTGTTTCTCTCAAGGTTACTCAGTTCTGGTTGGGTGTCCTTGTGGACAGATCGTTTGAGTTGCCCTTTATGTTTCTATATACTTTTTGTGCCAGTTGCGCTGTATAATTTTCTAGATGGAGTCCATGCGTTGTTAGACTTGTATTCAATTTATATTTCGTATTGAAAGTTGTAGCATTCATTTAAACCACTAGTAAAGTTCACGATGAATTCTTTCTAGTAGGCTAATCGCCTACCTCCTGCAAAATTACATGTATAAGCGTACCCCCTCCGAGATCTCGGAGGGGGTACCGCTTCGCATTGTTAAGCGCGTGTTTATATGCGAATGAGCTAAAATGAATCTGAGTTGTTGCTAGCGCCAGCTTACCATCTGCGTCCAATGGGATTCATTTTAGTTCATTCGCATATAAACGCACGCTTAGCAATGCGAAGCGGTACCCCCTCCGAGATCTCGGAGGGGGTACGCTTATACATGTAATTTTGTACATGAGGTAGGCGATTGGCCAATGAGATGCGTTTCAGTTCAAACGCATATAAACACATGGTTAACAACGTTAAGCGGTGCCACCCCCAAGATTTCGGCCTTAATGTGAGGAGCATCTTCCAAGCTTATTCTATTAGGAAGAGCTGAGTGTCTCACTTTTCCTATTATAAGGTCTTGGTCTTGCTAAAAAATTTTGGAACCGAACTGTGAGCGCCTGTCCAACATTTGAAGACAGGCCATAGAAAATACATATTTTTAGAATCCGCATGATTAGGAGCATCCGATAAACCGATAATATCCACGCTGTGTCCGGGTACCGGACACGAAATCTATAAATCTTGTATTCATTAATAGCGATCGTAACTTCTACAATTTGCAGAAAAATCCTACCATAGACATCCTTCAATGGATCGGGTTTTCCTCCATACAGAAAATCGAATTTATTGGAAGCACTACTACTGATTTGGGTCAGAGATAAGACTACGGTTATGGCGAACGTGATTCCCATGACATCTGGAATACAAAATTTAATTAAATGCACACATTTACAGCTAGCATAAAAACTTGGAAAGTTGTGCGGCTAAGATTACAACATCTGACTGTATGGTGCTGCTTGTAACTTTCTCGGCTGTACTTACTGTACTTGTACGAACCCATTGAGACAAGAAAACTGGCTGTTTCGAAACCAGCTAAGTTAAGAACTAATGTAATAATCCTATGTGAAAGAACATTACAAAATTATGAAACAAATGGAAGGATTTTATTGAATTGAAATGATTTTCTAAATCTTCTAAATCTATAGACTTGACTACTTTTCATTCTCTTGATATATGGAATTCTCTTGATGAACAAATCGTTAATGCTGTAAATATAGTGGAATTCAAAAACCGACTTGCTACTGTTTCTTTTCATAACTTCATTAGGGGCCGGGCGTTAGTGGCCGTGCAATCGGCCCAGCCCTGATCCCTTCCCTTCTGTCAATACTTTGCCACGTACATTAGAATGTGTTTAGACACTTTTCCTTTTGCCGGTTTGGTATATTTGTTGCCGCTTTGCTATAGTTTCTTGTTAATTTTGTTTTGATAATTCTGTTTTTGGTTGGGAATAAACTAACTAGTAACTAGTAACTTTCGAAATGTCTGATTCCAGGAAAAACGACTGCTGGCTACACTGTGATTATAGCAGTACTTACCACACCACTCTACAATAAGTAGATCAATTCTTCATTAACTCGTTTTTACCAAAATATTTTAATTGCCGTTGTTAATTGCTGGAAATAAGCAGGCATTACACTACGTAAAACTAGTATTTCGTGGCTGTGTTGCGTGCACTATGTACGCTATGTAGCACAGGTCCACCTAGGCTTACAAAGCTTCCGAGTTCTCAGTTTTGGCGGTGTTTGGGATTTGACTTTGAAGTAAAGCAATAGGCTTCGATTATTTCCTGTCAGTGATGAAACCGAGCAACTATTTCTTGACTCGGTAACCCAGTAACATAGTATGTGTATTTAAGGCTTTTGAATTAAAATTGCAAACACGAAAACGTAACCATGAGATGGGACAATTAATGTTAAAAATTGTGGTTAAAAATAGATCGAATGGTTGGTAATATGGTTTTTATTATCTCGCCTACGCCTGGAGGCGAGATACTTGTAATCTTAGGTGTCTCTTTTTGCACGGTTCTCGACAAACAATCAAAATCCTTCCAATGCTCACTGAAGGGCTCATTAACTGGCTGTTTTCGCAAGACGGGGAATTTGACTGAAAAACGGTTGAATGTTAACTGAATCCTTGGTCAAGCATTTTACATAGTGTTGTATACCACTATATGCGTCATGGCTAATGTTTTAAACTTTTTTATGAAAAACATTTTACTCTGAAATTAGGTTTTGTTGCAGTGGAATCTTTAGCACAGACTTGGTTGTAGATTAGAAATCAGAAAATTGTTACAATATGCAAAAAATTACACTGCACATTTCTGCGATCAGTTAAAGTTATTAGTGGTAGACTTCAGCAGTAATTAGTCTGTAGCAAAGCAGGCGTCATTGACAGGAGCATTTTGGGTAATGAGTACATTCGATAGAGAATTTTTGCACACTTTGTAATACTGCCGACGGTACTATTTAAATTTCGGGACGATTTGTTCTTCTCCTACTTGTAAAGACCTCCTTACAAGTACCAATGCACTGGCTGAGTGAAAACGTGATTGATTGTAACTAGTATTGCCTTAACTGGTTTGCTGTGGAGTGGAACTCCACCTGTAATGCAGCTTCGCCCAAGGCTTCCATAAAAATTGCAAGTTTATAAGTGCAATTAGAAGTTATATACAAACAAACAAACAAATTGGTTTATTCTGTGGACAAACCGCAAACAAAGTCAGAACTTGTTTAATCAAATACAATTAGATATTTCCAGCATGTAGCATAGCGTATATTGTGTACATATATACTTCTCACCTAAACTGTGATAAACGTTAGAAAAAATACATAGATAACTTAGGCCCTATTTCTTTAAAGATTAAAATGGTCGGATTAAACGGATTAAAAACCAGCAGGATTAAAACTTTTAACCTCTATTTCTTTATTGCAGGATTAAACGGATTAAACAGATTAAAATTAACTCGTTTAATCCTGCCGCTTTAGCTCGCAGATTAAATGAGTTAATTTTAATCTATTTAATCCGTTTAATCCTGCAATAAAGAAATAGAGATTAGAAGTTTTAGTCCTGCTGATTTTTTTCCGTGGGTTAAAACTAATCCAAACGCTATTTCTTCATTGTTGGGATTAAATTAACTGTGTGCAGTTCTTACAACTTGCACGATCTGAAAGTGCAAAACTTGCACGATTCAGCTTAGCTTATAGGTATGCTTTCAATACATGATGTCGATTGGATCGGTTGCTAAAATTCTCTTCTTATCCGACTCACCAATTGGCTGATAAGGCCCAATTAAGCCCAGATCGGGCCGATCCGATCAGGCCATAATTTTAATTTTTAAATGTAATAATTAATTTAAGGGGGTTCCATCATGATAAAATTTATGATTACGGGTTCTGCTCATTTTTACATAAAATTTTGTCACACATGCACATCGAGATTAATTTTTGAGTAATTTCGTTCAGTATTTAACGAGTAATGAGCTATTAATTGTAAACAGTTTAAAAATGGGTGAAAACGTGGGTGCCGCAGCAAAAACACACAATTTGCACCTGAGTGTCTCTGACTATGGAGCTTCATTCGGTTGTACATGTTTGATAACTGATGTAACAAAGAATTCCGGGCATATATGAATAGTGTTTAATAGGGAAAATCCATCTTAGGGCTTTATTTTATGATTTTAAGGAGTAGCACCGTCGATGGAAATCCTAGACCCCAATAAACATTTAACAGCCCATAAATTGAATTTGACGCTTTTCCGGACTATGTCAAGCAAAAAATTAGAGCAAAAAAATCACCCACAATTAGAGCTTTCTATTGATATAAAATTTATCGTATTATGAAAAATACAAAACATTGCTATTTTTCAGGTTTCGGCTGTTTGGCCCACACATTTAACCATAGCGACCTACTGGGTGGGTGTATTTAGCTGCAACCACTGTACGCTAAATTGACCCAAAAGTTATAAATATATAATGTGCAAGCAGGTATTCTGACATTTTGCAGGTGTTTGTTGCCATGGTTCAACGTTATTTAAAAACACAAATTTTCTAAACTTTGTTAAAAATTCGCTTTTTGCCCCAGAGAAATCTTAGCCCAGGCAGAGATAACCAGGATCCTTTGGTATCGTTCGAATTGACTAGTCAGAAGCTGTGATTTGTAGGAATTAGAATTTTCAATTAGACCTCCCAGTTTTCAAACTATTTCGTCAAAGGTGCTGACCCCTATTTTCAGCGATGCAAATAGTTAAATTTGGCTGCTCTCAAACTGCAAAAATTATTTAGCAGCAATAGCAGTCCAATGGTAACAAGCGCCATTAGCTTTGGCATTTCTCGAAAACAACCGTTGTCAATTCATTATTTCGGACACAGTGGTCAGAAATGCAGCAAAAATACTCTTAATTGAAGTTGGGTTTTCTTTTCTTGAATTAAAGCAGCGTTCTCGCTAACATGCTAAAAAACGATTGGAAAGTTTATAAAAATGATTTATTTTTGTATTTTTAGCAAAATTAGAACAGAAATTTTAAAGGTTTTTAAGAATAGGAAAGCTCAATATTCAAATCATCAAATATCCAATGAAAATGCAGTAAGTGCAGCAGTTCACCCATACGGTAATAATAGCGCCATCTAGATACGCAGTTGCTGATTGTAAATGCTGCATTTCGCTGTTTTTCTTTGTAGCAACACGGGGATTAAAAATCAGTTCAAAAGTAGCCAGCAGGATTAAACGGATTAAAATTAACATTTAAAGAAACAGAAATTGCGGCAGTCGGATTAAAATTAACTCTCTCATTTTTAATCCTGCTAAGTAATAAAGAAATAGAGTTGGATTAAAAATTTTAATCCTGCATGACTAAAGAAATAGGATTAAAGGTCGGATGAAAAGTAGCTCGTTTAACTCGTTTAACTCGCCGGATTAAAATTTAATCCGTTTAATCCTGCTAGCTATTTCTTTAATGTGGATTAATTTTAATTTAATCCGTTTAATCTTTAAAGAAATAGACCCTAAGAAAAGTTTTTTGTACGTCAGCTTGATCCAGCAAGCTCACGTTGTTACTGTTTCATAAAAGTTTCGTCACTGTATCATAAAACTTAGGCAAGTTTACCAACATTAACAAACTTTCTGAATTTGCCGTGAGGAAGAGAGATTAGCCCTCTCCATGTCAACGGCGAGACAATGCCCTTTTAAGATAATAAAGATAATGCCCTTGTTTGATATAAAGTTTAAGAAAAAAGTAAGAGGAACATTGAATTACCATTTATATTTGAACTTACCTAAAACATATTTGAATTCTATAGTCATTAACCTTTAAGGCTAATGTTTTAAGCCGTTTTTGACCTAACAAAATGTCAGATCAAAATAAACTGTTTTCTGGTTTGAAGGTTGCTCAAAATTGGAAATTAATACTTTTTTAGAAAATTCCTAGCAACTTTAATAACTTAAATTTCTTAAAATGTTATGGGCTAAGATATTGACACTTTCACAATGAAGAATGTGTCGAAATGTACCCACAATATTTTAGATCACTTGGCTAAGCGCTGTTGAAAATTAGGGAATCTACAACCAGGGCACCATTACCCTCAAAAATGTTATGCTGTGGGCTTCTGGGGCCAGGGTTTTTTGCGTCCAGATATGCGTCACTCAACAGTCAAAACATGTTACAAGCTACACTGCCTACGCCCCTACCCCCCCCCCTGTAGGAAAAAGCCAGACCTAGACTAAGATCTGTACTAATGCCGTGCGTTTTCTGTTAAGAAAATATCGCTCTGCCACTAATAGTAATGGGCAACGGGTAGTTTTTTAATATCCGGATATCCGCCTTTGTTATCTGGTTATCTGCCCTTTGCAAAATTGAAGTTGAAGAAAATTTTTCGGTTTTGCTGCTCAGATTTAAATTTTTCTGTCACTGTTTCTGTATACAGCGCTGCAACCTTGGTTTCAATAATATTTTCAGACAAATTTTCGCAACATGTTTCTAAAATTTTGCCAAAAATATATTAATGTTTAATTACTTTGTCTCACATGTAACCGGATTTATACTGACATTTTTCTCAAATCGACTATATATTATCTTTATATAAAAATCCGGATATCCAATGCCCATCAAATATATAATTAATTAGTAGTAGTCATAAATTAGACTAAGATCTGTATTTATTGCTCTGTGTTTTACTGAAAAAGAATTTTCCTCTGTGTCACATCTACATAATTAATTTTACGTATATAATTAGATCCTTCTGTCCTGTTTTGTAGAATTTCATTCGTCCCTTTCGTGAGCACCATATCGATCCGACGGCCATCACGCGGCACGACTTTGTGGAATGCAACGGGGACAACTTTATGCTGATCATTCCGGCCATGGCTATCTAGCCAGTCGCTACTGGCTGCAGACAGGAGAGCAGCTGACTTCTGGGCACACCTGGCACTGGTTCTGGCTCCTTCTGGCTCTGTATGTGGCTATGACCAATCAGGTCGGTGTGGGGTTTTCCCGCCTGTCTTCTTCTGTTTTTCTAGTCCTCTGAGTGTGCTTCGCCCCCCCCCCCCCCCCTAGGGAGGGGGAAGTGGGGGGGACTTCCGAAAAGTGGGGGGGGGCGAGCCAAAGTTAAAATATACCGAAATTTTTAGCGAAAAATTAGCATTTTTAAGGTAAAAACGCAAAAAATCGCTGTTTTTAAGCTTAAAATTAGCTTATAAGTCCATAAATTAGCTAAAAATTGAGAAAAGTTTTGAAAATTTGACCTCAAAAACCTAAGTTTTTGACACTTTTGGGCAACCCCCAAAAAAGTGGGTGGGGGCTTGCCGAAAAGAGGGGGGGGGCTCCGAAAAGTGGAGGGGGGAACCAAAAAGTGGGGGGGGCCCACCCCACCCCCCCCCCCCACTAAAAAAATGCCAGCAGATTGGAAAATCCGGCATTTCCGGAAAAAACGGATTTTCAAACATTCAGTGAAACATGGGCAATATGGTGCTTAATTGAAAGCTCTTTGAGTCCTGGGACAGATTTTCTGGACAGAAATAACTTAAAACGAACGTATCTAGCAACATCTATACCCCAAAGGAACGTGTTGTGGGCAACACATTCTTGCAGTAGCGCTAGTTCTGCTTATTGCAGGGATATTTATTTGCACCCTCCCCCCACCGTAAAATCCGAGGGGCCAGAAATAGAGGATGGGTCCGCCGAAGTTTTGGACCTTTCATAATTTTTATAGAGTTCTACATGGACCTTTTGCTTAAGCAAAAGCTTCTGCAAAAGCTCGGCATATTATTCAATTTCTCTGACAACGATTAATTATTAGGCATTAATCAAGAATTTATTCTATCCTTGCTGTTATGTGGATTTATTGGCTGTTTTTGTTTTGTGGCTGTATTTATTTGATTACATATTTCAGTCTAATTTTTCAGTTATTGCACTACAAAGGATTTTGATTTTTTCTATTTATCTTTGTTTTCAGACGGCTCCGCACGACTGCTACTACTGCATCACCACTGGCTGGCTCAACTATCCGCTGGAGGTGATTGGATTTTGGCGTTGCGCTGAGGCGCTCATTTCCACGGTGACTGGCGCTGTGCCAAGATCTGACGATATGAGCTGGTCAAAGAAGGATTAGAATTGGATTGGTTTTCAATTTTCTATTGCCAGATTCGTTTCCCTGACTTCTGACGATTCTAGTTTAGTCTCACAGGCGTTTTTGTCGAAAAATTTTCTTATCGTGGAGCGATAATTTGATAACTGTGGTTTTGTTGTTTTAAAATTTGCTTTTGTGTTCACTATTCTCCCATGTTTTAACATTGTCGTAACAACTATACTGTCAAGTTTTTATTTATTATTTACTGAACGTTTGTTGTAATTGATGGCTGCAATTAAAAGCGGGTCTTTTAATAATATAGGAAGACTAAGCTGTGTGTTCAATATAGGGACATTGTTTTAAGGTGTTAGCTCAAACAAATTTAAATTGTCACTCCAATACTTGCGTGCGATCCGAAAATTTCGGGCCTCACATAGGGTTTCAACCCACGACGGATTAATCCTCGTGAGGAACAAACTAGAAGCCTAGCTGGGGCCAATACTAGTTGTGATTTTTAAAACGTCGGGTGTAGATTTAGATTTTCCTTGTATAAGCTTGACAATCGGGATTCCTCAGTTTCCACATCCTCATATTCCTGCTGAACGGTCATAGCAATAGAAGCTGAAATTCGGAAAGTAGTATAGGGTCGACATTTCGCACCCCAATCATTGGATTGAGATATTCCCTCCCACCCATACAAGCTTTTCCAGACCGTCACATTCCTTCACTGTCTTAATACCTCTGGTCTGTTCACTCTCGACTCCGGTTACACTCCCTGATCCCCACATCTAAATTCATCTAATAATATTCCTTAAACACCGAATTTCTTGAACTCCCCCTTTGCTTTAATATCCAACTTTATTTGACAACCCAAGTTCCCTTCTCTATGGTATAGCTGTCCTATTTCCATTCCGTCCCTCTGTGTTCTTCCCCCGGGGCTTGGGACCCGGCGTCGGCCCATTACCGGACTCCTACCTAATCTAACCTACCTAGCATACGTACCTTTACCTACTTAATCTATCGACTTGGCTCGTCTGCAGTTTCTACCTAACTAACCTAGCTACAAGCCTAGAACACCTAGCTATCTAATCTACCACCTACGTACCTACTACCTACATACCTATTTAGTCCGGCGCATGCAATATTTTTGTGTTTTTCTGTTTTTACTGGATTTTTGTATTTTTACATTTTATCTTCTTCTTCTTCTTCTTCTTCTTTTCCTTCTTATGTCCGAGGGGTAAGTACAATATTATTTATCTAAGGGCACTGTAGTTACTCCGTCTGCTTTCACTTTGCGTTTAGGGTACAAGTATGATAGTGCATCTTTAGTTTGAAAGTATTGTATCATTTTATTGTCCATACCTCTAAGCCCCCTATTCTCTCCTGACTTTGTGCATCCTGTTTTTAGTACGTCTTTAAAATCTTTCCAACTGTAATGGTTCAACTTTTTGCTCACTCCTTTATGACTCACCTTATTAGTTTCACCCCATGCGAAATAAGTTTTACTACAAAGAGCTATTATGCCTTCTCCCTTCCACTCTTCTTTAAATAGCCCAGGTATTCTTTTTTGGGTAGGGTCTAGGACGAAGAAATCTTTACGGGCAATTTTCCATGTTTCCTCATTTTCGGGTGGGACGCAGTCATTCAAATTTTTAGAGGAGCAAGCGAAGTAAAGGGAATCGGTATCCATTTGACATAGTTGGAAGGTTCCAGGGCGTAAGTTTGGTTTCAGACAATCATAGTAGAATTGGAGCATCCTTAATTTTGCGTATTGGTAGACAAAGAACCCCACTAACTCAGGAAGTCTGTGGACAACTTTGGATTTTGCAGATTGAACTTCGTAAACCCCGTTTCCTAAATCATCTAACCTTCTAAATCTCCACCCATTTACCTCTCTACTTGCACTTGATCTTTGACAATATTTAACATCCATATGTTTTTCCACGTTCGTTATAGTTCTACCGTAATACGAATTTCCCAAAAGTTTAAACATTTCCCCCTTGACTGCTAAGTCTGGATCGGAATCGGCTGCTGATCGGTGGTAGGTAACCTCATCCCCCAGTTCTTTGAAACAAGGTTTAGGTTTGAATTCTATTGCCTGGTAAATCTTTGTTATTTTGAGGCCGTGTTTTAGATACCACTTAATCAGAGGAGTAGCTAGGAGAATTTTCTTTCCAAAGTAGCTTCCAATTAAACCCCTTCTCGGTTGATTCATAAGATCGTTTTCCTCACAAAACTTCCTCATATGATCCCCAATGTCTTCCCTACTAATTTCTACATTTTTGAAAATAGGTGTCATCTCTGCAAAGTAGTCCTTTTTGTCCTCGGGCACCTCTATATCCACCTCAATTAGCCCAAATAACCTGTTAGCTTGAACTTGAGCGATCATCTCAGCAAACGTAAGGACTGACTTTTTCTTAGGCAGGTTGAAGTGTTCGTCCATAAACTCTTGCATGTCCTTAGATTCTTTTAAGTCTTTATCAAATTCACACTCCCACTTTTCAATCAAATCGAAACCCTCATCCTTAATTGCTTGGGAGACCCTTTCAGTTCTTTCCCTTCTTTTAGTTCTATCCTCCGGATCCTGGTTTCTGTCCAACTGGCAGCCATGTCCGTGAAAGTAACACCCCTGAAATTGTAGGACTAGATTCTTTTCTGGGACCCACCCATCGACCTTAGCTTTTCCTATTCGCTTTTGACCCCCATTATAAGCATGCTCTACTCTAACTCCCATTGCCTTAGCCATATATTCTAGCCACATTGCCTCTTTCCTACCTTTTTGGTGAACCCGTTTGAATTTTCCCTCATTATTTGGTTTCCATTCGGCGTACAGGCCAGTGGGCATATCCTGCATTGTGCACCAAAGATATAAGGCATTGGCGTCAAACCCAAAGATTTGTGCAACTTTGAACCCATTTGTAATTTCTGTAACTCCTGCTTCATGGTATCTGTGAAAGACTAAACTAGGACCTCCAACTATATTATCCTTAATTAATTTATGCCAATTTTGAGTGAACCTATTGAAAAGGGGAAGGTGGGTGTGATTAAGAAGCTTTTGCATCATTCGTTTATATGCTAAACCAGGTAGAGATATAGCCCCACTTTTAAACATGTCAATTTCCATATTTTTCCAAAATTCTACCATTTTTTCTGTTGCTTGAAGAAAGGGACCTACGTCAAGGTTGTTGTAATGAATCAAACAGTCTCTCATTGTTTTCATGTTATAGTTTGTCCAATTTTTTGTGAATGCTGCGTAGTCTTCGTCGGAAATGGCTTGCTGCCTCAAAGTGGAATAGAACATGTCCCTACTGGGAAAGCCTTGGTCTAAAAACTCTAAGGAGGTAAATGCTTCGTAGGGGAAAACACCCTTTTGATCTGGGATTTTGAAACTTTTAAGCCATTTTGAATAGGAGGTTGCGGGTGCCAGGTAGTTACTGATGTCGAGGAAGTATAACTTAGGAGTACAGAGAGCCATATAGTTGTTATTCTTTTTGACCACGAACCTAGTTTCCTGATCATTCAGAAGTAAATTTATAATCAAACTGGACTTCATAAGATTCATGTCAAATCGCCCTGAGTTAAACCCCAGGGTAGGAACCGACTTAAGCCAGTTTTCAAATTCCGATAAAAGCTTCTCATTCTCTGCCAACCCTGTTAGCGTAGATTCGTAGATTTCCTTCAAAAGATCGTAGGCTTTATCGGCGATCTCCTCCATATAATTTTTCATTCGGACCACTAAATCGTAGGGATCCCCGTTGGTTATTAGACAAGTTGAATTTTCATAACCAGGAACATTGGAAGCTATTGATACTGAAGCAGGGATAAGTTCTTGTTCGTAAATAAGTTTGGGCCCGCTTTTTTTAGTTGTAGGCTTGAACATACATTCGAAATCATAAGCTATTCTGAAGGGATAGTACCATTCTGGCACTGGAATTCCGAGGCTGCTCTATATTTTGGAGAATAGTTTTTGTAGGCCCAACTCCTCCACCTGGGGAATATGTGCTTGATGCCTATCTCACAAGTTTTAGAGTGTTGCAGGTAGTGTCCGTGATGATGAAACAGTTTCTCGCAGTTGGAACATTTCCAAGTTTGGGTGAATTTATTTAAATTTTTAATGAAAGAGAAGTGGTTTTCGTAAATATTTAGGGCCATTTTCCGGGATCTTCTTTCCCAGAGGCCGTCGAATTGACTGTGCTGCAACTTCGGTGATTTCCTGATCCCTTTCATGATTCCTAATTAGGAGTTCATTCAGGTCATCCGGTTCCTCATCCGCTTCCTCACCTACAGGACCTAATTCGTAAACGGTAATCGCAATATCAAATTTTTCCTCTAATTCATCTAGATCATCAAGATGTACCCCATGAAACTCTTCCCCGGGCTTAACCCACTTATCAATGAGTTCGTCAGTGTTTTCTTCCAAACTGGTAATTTTTGATCCCAAACCAAGGGCGAGGCACCTAAAGAAGCATTTGTCATCTTCATAGGGCCTTCCAGACTTTCGATTGTTGATTAAAGCATTGAGACCCCGGTTATTTTTTACATAATCAGGGAGATATCTAGCTTCTCACCCACTGCATAAGAGATCAATTTATTAATATATAAACAGACATTAGTAATTTCCAAGACAGTCCATTTGGTATTTGGCCGTTGCTGTCTCACCCATTCCAAGACATCCCCCTTTCTAGCTCATAGAAGATTTTCCCTAGATCTCCCTCATTTGAAATGTGGATAGGTTCATCGAAATACCGGTTATTTCCGGATGCGTTGTCGTACCTCAGTTCTCTATCGTCGATCTTCCTAAGAATGAATCCAAACGAAAGGTTAAACTTAAATTGCCACTTTGCAGTTTGAAAACAACCTTAATCAATTCCTTAATCTTAGAAGTATCTGTTACCCGGAAGTTGTACCTGTTTTGGATACCGGAAGTTACGAAATACCTAGTTCTAATCCTACTCCAATTTTCTCTGCAATTTTTTGCTAAATCTTCAGACATGTCCTTGCTCAAACTCCTCGTTAAATTCGGGGCGTCTTCCAGTTTGAAGGAGTTTTGAAAAATGGGTCTGTCTCAAGGTCTTCGGATCCGGAACCTTTGGCGGTTCTCGATGAGTCCTCAAATGTCCTTGATAGGCCCCATATATGTTTTATACTTGAAACCACATTTTTTACACTGATAAGAAGGGTGCTCATTAGGGTGGGACCTCTTGAAATGGCGAGTCATATTGTGTTTCTCCGTAAATACCTTTTCAGACATTTGGGGCTTGGAAGGAAGGGTTTAGACGGAATGCTCAATTTATTATGACTTTGCAGTTCTAGGAGGGTTGAGTAGCTCATTACAGTCGAACATTTTGGAACACCACAATGTTGAGTGGGGGGAATGTCCAGGGGGTAAAGTTTGAGAATATGCCCAAAACTCGTCACTTCCTATCATCTGTTCCCCATCCCAGTCAGTTTTCATGAGTGCTACCAGCATCTCTGAGGGCCTTAGTCATTTGCGGGTCATCCTTCCAGAACCCACTCTCAATAGCAGCATTTAGCTTAGATATAGCAGACATTTCGCTATCGTGCCCTTTCACCCGCTTTTATGTATTTGCTCTTATTTACCGTTTATATCTCTAAACAGCTTATATAGATTTCACGTTTATATGTCTTTAGTCGCTTTTATGTACTTCCTGCTTTTATTGACTTAGTCGTTTATATGTACTTTACCGTTTATATGTACTTTGCCAGTTATAATGTTATATGTACGTTTCTTATGAACTTCCAGTGCAGCTTATTGACTTTCTAACCTTTTTGTTAACTAGCAC